>JAUEJL010130557.1:0-11309 GCA_032274825.1 Drosophyllum lusitanicum | reverse complement strand
ACTTTTGATGTCAACCATTCAAACCACAAAATGCAAATATTGATATAGATTTTATGACTAATTGAACTCCTTTTTTTGTTTGTGATAATTAGTAGAGAGCTTGCATTGTTATCAATTATTTGGTGGAATTCTTCATGATCCATATTTATTAAGGAATGAAATAAATTTAATTTGACATCAGAATTCTACTGTAGAAAAGCTAAATAAATGAATTTTAGTAGCCATTTATACTAAATAAGATACATGTACCTTAGTGATAAAATTTTCATGTTCTTTAACCCGTGACACTTCTAAAATTTTCATGTTCTTAAAAGTGTGTAGTGTATACATATACAAATACACATATGTATGAGAGTGATATAGAACAATACAAAACATGCGGATACAACTATCACTCCATGACACCGGTTTAATGAAAAAGATTTCAATTATTAAAATTAAATATCAAATTGTGTCAAGACCTATCTTCTCTTACAAACATTTTAGTGTAATTATGTATTAATCAAAAATTTATTAGTGACGATATAACCGAGACAGAATAAATCAATAATCATTGCAATGAAAACAATTAAGACAGGGTTCCGCAGACATCAGCAACAAAGAATCTATAAATCAATAACCATTTCTATTGAATTTTGGGATACTGGAGCAATTGGTAACAAAGCAGCAACATGAATCATTGTAGCAGAAATCCAATTTAAGACGTACCTAAGAATGGTTTTATTAGGAAACCACTATTGGTTGCATAAGAAGAAGTTGTGCATTATTAATCATAGCCACACTTAATAAATATGAAAAATCCTTTTGTACATACTAAGGTCAATTTCGTGCAATAATATAACCAAAATTAGGTAACGAAACTAAATGTTATAAAACAAATGAAAACAATTGAACTACACCAAAATTTAAAAATAAGAAAAATGCCATAAAAGTATAAGAAAGTAATGTTATTAAAAAGAACTAACCTATTTTTTGTAATACAAATCGAGCTTTTTTACGGACATTTCATCGAACACCTTTCTTGCATGTTAATTATGCAACTATAACAAGTTATGAAACTATAATATTTCTTAGAAATCAACTCAATCACGTTTAATTTCAATAGAAATTAAAAAATACCTTTGAGAAAAAAAAGACACACCTTTAAGAATCATCATAATCGTATACCTATGAAACTCATCTAAATGTTGTCATTTCCCTCTTCTGAAAAGTGTTTAAGACTTCGAAAACATGCCTTCATTCAATCCTATCTATGGTTACCAATCATCCATAATCAAATTAGCTCTCATCAATTGTCTTCGATTTGAAAAAAAAATCATCCATTATCAAATTACTCTAATTTAATTTAGTAATAATCCAAATTACAATATTTAATTTAATGGTGATAGTAACTCATATTCACTAACTGAGGTTTAAATATGAGTTTAAAGACAATTATTGAAACCAAAATGTAACTACTCATAATTAATTAAGAAGCTACGTCATTGAAGACATAATTAAAAAAAGACAAATGTAAGTTAAACCCATTAAACTACATAGGATTACTCTAATTTAATTTAATAATAATTCAAATTACAAAATTTAGTTTAATGATGATAGTAACTCATTTTTACTAATTGAGGTTTAAATACGAGTTAAGCCCACTTAAATTTCACTACAGGTCCAAAATTCTAAGAAGTGGCCATATCATCACACCCTTCCTTCTAATTAATTTTGTATAGGAAATCAAGATCCTCTAATATGTGCCACATAGGACAAGTAAGATTTCATGTTATAAGATATATAGATAGATGACTAAATGACTAGATTTGTAACAAAATATGAATCATGGCAACTATATGTATATTTTTTCAACTTTAAAGGACTGAACATGTAATTTTTACCAAACCAGAAAAACAATTTTTATAATTTACTATAGTCTAAATACTACCAATGTAAATGATTCGGCTTTGGCCGGTTTGAGCCTAAAATCTCAACCAAACTAGTGTCTGCAATTTGATATTTTGTCAAACCAAACCGGTTATTCTACTGAGTCGAACAAAACTAGCCAGATTGATTAAATCCACTTTGGGTTGGCTAGTTTGACCGAAACATTTTTATTGCAATATTACTAAAAGTAAAAGTATAACAACATCAATTAACAATCATAGAAATAGACAATGAATAGCTTTTCAAAAAGCTTCTCCCGGGTATAGATAAGAAATTAAGAAATAAATAATCAAGAAGCAAAAAACAATTTTAAATTAACAATTAGAAGAGGTCAAATGCCTTTTATATGGATTTTTAATATTTAGCCCTCAACCAAATAATGATTTTAAATGTTTTTTTATCTGTAATTTATATATGAGTACATGTATATCTAGATGGATAGGGGTTTTACCCCATTGCTCAGATAAACTGTGGCGTAACCTAGTGGTATAGGGGATTTATCCCATTGCTTAGGTCTTGGGTTCAAGTCTGGGCAGTGGGGGTTTTTCTAAAAAAACGGTGGAGGGTATTACTCCCTCATGGTGCGTGGTTGGGGCTAACATACTGCCCTATATGGATGTCACTGCGGACCCAGCCCACTAAATTCGCTGTTCAAAAAAAAAAATTCTAGATGGAGAATTTCGTTTGAGAACCATTGTTAATGCGATAACCATTTATAATCACCATTAATGTTCATTAATGACTCATTACTAAAAAGTATTTTGATAATTTATATTTAATTAAACTACAATTTACGTTCGGATGAATGAGTCATTATTTACTGAGGTTTTATTTTTCCAAAATACTTCTATTAATGAGTCATAAATGAATTCTCACATATTATTAGCTATCGACTCATTTTAATCAAAGATCAAGATTGTTCTCCGGTTCTCACAATAAGAACGGTCCTAAATGAACTCTCCTCTATATTTAGATATATTATCTAAATAACTATATCATATACACTCATCCGGTCCAGTCTGGTTTGGTTTAATCGTCCAGCCTTGACTTTTACATTTCGAACCACAAACCGAACCATATTGACGCTTTATAAAATTTCAAACCGTCATAAAAAAACCTTGATGATTAAACCAACCAAACCGGTAGATTTCTGTACTTCGGCCGGTTTATCCGGTTTCGATCAAACCATTTACATCCCTACTAAATCTCAAACACAAAAAATGTGTAATTTACTCTTAAAAATAACTTAATTTGGATATTAAAACAACAATAAATAAATTGATAATTCTCAAACGCCCCTTACTAGAAGAGTGATTTGATCTGCAAACCCTCTTAACTTTTCAACGATGAAACCCACCAAATCTTGGATTCTCCTACTGCTACTTGCTCTATCGGTTTCATCGAATTCAGCCTTCCAATCCGACGAGCTTCTCGCCGACGATGAAGAATTCGGTTTAGAAGGCGGCCGTTCCCCTGATATTGACCTCACGCTCTTATCATCACCTCAGATCCCATCTCGTCCTCAACAACCTGCTAGGAAGAGGTCTGCCGACTCTGAATCGGACTCTAGAGTTCAGTTCTCTCTTGAACACGCTTTCGGAGATTCCTCTGAGTTTTCTGCCGCCGGCACTTTCACGGCTCGGCTTAAGACTTCTGCTCATGGCGGACAGGTATAGCGATTGTATTTGGTGATTTCTTATAAAATCTTTAGGAGCTACAGAGAATACGAGTCCTGCGATTTTGGAACCTCACTGTATAAACATTCAGTTTTCTGTCTAAAGTAGTACTATTTTACGGCAATCCGCTGTATTTGTTATATTAACAAACGCCATCCATTTTTCTCAGAAATTAAAAAAATTTCAGTTCAAAGTTGAACAATTTTTTTTATATTTGATCGTGGCACTGTTGTTTATTCTTTAAGCTGGAATCAATGGTAATTATCAATGGAAGAAAGATAGGGGTTATTGTTAATAGAATGATAGTTCAGATTGTATATATGGGAATAATTTGTGGGGTTTGATTTGTTTTTTGAGGAAGAAACGGATGCAATTAATGAGCAATCTATCTTTGGTTTTTTCACTCACTGGCTACTAATTTAACCTGATATCCAATTTTGAGGTGCTGTGTTGATTTAAAGTTATGCTACTAACAATTTACTATTTGTCAGGCTTAAAATGAGTTTTGTTTTCATCATACGTAGTAAAACTAAGTTTGGTATCAGTGAAAAAGACATGAGAAATGACCAAGCAACCAATATACTTACTAAATTATTATGCCATGAAGCTCAGCATGACCATATCTGATTTCAGCACGCACATTGACATACAAGTACATAAAGACATGCATACATACATAATTCTTGAATATTTCTATATATGTAACACCATTAACGAGGTACTTATATCTCTTGGTTGGCCATCTATTAAATCAGACTCTTACAAAGCTTCGATTTTCAAGGAATGATCTTACCGCGTCAGAGAAGGAGAAGTTTAAAGTAATTCTTCTTTAACATACTTCATTATAAGTTTATAACATACTTTATTATAATAGTACCAATTTTATTATACGCTTAGCTAGTTTTTATGACTCGATTCTGTCTCTTGATGATATGATTCTTCAGAAACTACTGGAAAGTGACGACTTCTACAAAATAAGGTTATCATCTGACGTGTTAAATGCTCCTGGGAGGGACTATGTTATTTCCTCAGTGAAGGCAGTAAGTTTTATAGTGAAAATTATGCATCACTTACTACTGGTTTATGCTTTTAAATTTCCCTATGTTTAGCTTCTTAGCAGAAAGATAATATGTTATTCAACTAATAGAAGCTCCACAGTAAGAGATATGCTTCTTTTTTCCTGTTTGGTTTGGTAGCAATGTGTTCATGCATCATCATTAAACCACATAAGAAATTCATTTATATCCTTCTGAAACGGAATTAATATAGCTAATTATCTGAAATTTCTACCAAAGGGCCATGGCCCAGCAGTATAAGAGTTTGGAAAAGATGCTCCACAACCGTAAGGTTGTGGGTTCTAGCCCCGGTAGTGGACATAAGGTGTAGAATTAGGGGTGTGTGTGTGTTCAGCTGTTAAAAAAAATTCTGAAATTTCTATTTTTTACTCCTTTCCCATAAATGAGCATGATATTTATTTACAGGAGTTGCTATTACGAGGCAGGAACGACTGATCAGGTTTCCTCCTTGTTATTACAGGAGTTGCTGTGCATATACCCTTTTATGCACTTACCAGCTCTTGTGATATTGGTCAAGCAATCAGTTGTTTATCTTGCTTCTTATTTTTCTGCTAATGTCAAACTAAATTAATGCACTAAATTGATGCCCAGTATTTGCCTCATATATGGATCAATAATAGCTTACTTCCACAAACTTTTATCTCAATTTACTTGGAAATGGTGTCATTAACGCCTTACTTCTTATTTTTCTGCTAATGTCAAACTAAATTAATGCACTTCTTTGATGCTCAGAATTTGCCTCATATATGGATCAATAATAGCTTACTTCCACAAACAGACCTTGATCTCAATTTACTTGGAAATGGTGTCATTAACGCTTTACTTGATTTTATGTTTATTTTCAATATTACCATGATCACACCATACTCTAACTAGGTTTTTATATGTTGCTAGCTTCAGATTCCTATATCATATGCCATTGTTTTTCATATAGTTCCGTGGCTTCTTATTCAGTCAAAATGGTTGCTTTACTTTGTTTTAATTTCAAACATACGACTTGTAATACAATTTGCTAAATGTGATGTCCGTGTTTCTATTTATTTCAGAGATGTCTCCCAAGAGATGGCCTGGATGAGCATATTCTGATACATATGGTATTTCTCCTGTCAATAAATAGAAAAAAAATCATCTCTTTTAGTCTTTTTGTACATGGTAAACATTTGCCTATATTCATCATGGTTAAAATTGATTTATTTCCTTAATATGCATTTCAATGTTCTTACATGGTTAGTAGCTAGCTTGGTCATTTTTCCAGTAAGATTAATTTGTAGATGCATTTTGGTTATAAATTATAGGACACCAGATAACATAGGTATACGTAGTCTTTAAGCTTGTAATGATTTTGTTTCATCACAGGAAGGTGTCAATATTTTGTCTGTCAACTATGGTTCTCCTGGGGCCTGCCAGTATCCTCGCCAACTGAGACTTGTAAGTTTGCATCTATTCATGTACTCATGTTTTTGATATTCTACATTATTATTATTATTATAATCAATTGACAAACCAATTTACTCACATAAAGACATTTTCACTTTACACCTTTAATTTATATAAAATTACATTTTACCTCATAACATAATTCGTATTATCATCAATTTTTCATCTTCATCATCATCATTATTTCTTAATTTGTTATTTTATAAATAGTATTTTTGTCAAATTCACGTTTTTCATTTTTTGCCCCTAAAGACATTTTCACTTTACAACTTTAATTTATATAAATTACATTTTACGTCATAACATAATTCATATCATTATCATTTTTTAATTTAGTATTCTGTAAATATATTTTTGTCAAATTCACATGACATAATCTAGATTAGTATCAATCTAATATTCTTTTGTATTTAATACATCACATGAGCATTATTATTCCTTACTTTCAATTGATAAATTCAAATGAATAGAAAAAGTATGTTATTTATTATCTCAAGTAATATATGAGATTATGAGTGATGAGTGACATTTAAACCATTAAATGATCGATGTTACAGACCTTAGACTAACAATGAAAAAGGATGAAAGAAGCTAAGGTTCAATCTCTTATGAGTTATGACAATTTTTAGAAGTTATGCTTTTACCAAATAATCTTAGACTATAGGTGGTATAATTATCATTGGTAATTTGGTATTAATACAATAATATTATGAATTTATGATAATAATTAAAGTGTAATAAATCTATTATTATTATAATCAATTGACAAACCAATTCACTTACGTAAATATTATCTATGTATGCTACCTTTAAACAATAGTATATTCGTACTAACTATAATATTTTATGTACATTAAATTATTAAAAATCTGATTATTTGAATATCACCGGGCACATCGCGCAGGCTTGATATACCGTGTTTATGAACAATTAATGGGCTAAGTATAATTACACACTATATTATTTCATTAATAATAATCTACAATTTCTTTTATAAATTGCTTTATGAGGTTTTATGCATTGAAAGTACACTCCAGATGACTTTCGACCTGTTTGTCTGGTTTCACTTTTAAGCTTGTAATCAATAAATATATGTATGTCTACATTGTGAGATTTATGTCCTCTATTAGTATAGAATAAGGACTAGGAAAAAAGAAACAAGATAACTACGTAAGGGAAACTAGATAAACTTAAATCAACCTATTGAAACCTATCTCTAACAGAGCTAATTTTGTGACTTTACCCGTCTTAACTGTTAAAATAAAACATGACCCCAATTAACCCATTCATATATAAATGAGTTCAAATTGCCACCTCCAATTATTTTGGTTTGCAAGACTGCTAGTGTCTGAAGGCACCAGAATTAAGGATAATGTATCGTTTATTGATAAAATTGTAGGTGTTCTCCCAGATAGCAGATTTGTTTTAAGAACAACTAACAGTTTACCTGAGCACAACATGTTTTCTGTATTTTGTAGTTTCATAACTTTACCTTTGATAGTTTGATATGTAATTCCTTTCTTTTTTTTGGGTTCCAGCCTGCAAAGTGGTCCTTCAACTCTCACACAGTTTTGAAGTACAGCGAACTTGCTCCAAGGTGAGAGAATTTTTTTGAATTGTCATGTCGTATGCATATTTTGTAGTCGCCCCCAGTCCCCACCCAAATGACATTAAAGGATGTTAAAATAAGAACTAAATTTGTTGAGTGATATGACACGGAAATTTTCAAATTATAACAGGACTCCAGCATTTTCTGAAGATATTGGCGGAGTTGAGTTAGGAGACGATGAAGGTGTAAAGCCATTGGAAAGGTCCTTTTGGGCTAAATATGTAAGTAGTATTCTCTTTTTAATTGTAATTTCCTTTTTTACCATTTTCTGTATCTTTTATTATGGACCATCTTAAGTTCATGATGATCTTCATATTTATGATTCTTATAACTTCAGTGGATGTACTTGGTCCCTCTTGGACTTATTGTGATGAATGCCTTCACCCAAGCCATGAACATGCCTGAGGAACAGGCTAGTGGTCAAGCCGGTGCCCAACCACAGCAAGCAGTTGGTGCAGGCCCCCGGGGCCAGGGTGCAGCTGTAAGGAGACGGTGATGGTAATTGTTAAATCCACTTCTCAATTTAAAATGTCAAATGTATAGCTTTAATTTTGAGTTTAGAATTATGAAATGAGGTTATAACTTGCAAACTATATCTGATTTGACTCCATTTCTTTGATGGCAGGATTCTTGAAGTGATTTAGGTTGTGCGCTCGGTAGCTCGCATGCATGGAGATGTTTGTGGTTGCCGACTGTAGCTCTAGTATTATTCTAATAGGACAATGATACAGGTTTTACTACATTGACTCATTTTTTGTGTTTGTTGTGGAGTTAAAATGTCTGCAAGATAGGGATTACTTCTGTAGTGACAAGTTCTTATTTTTTCGCCTAAAACATTATGCTTGTTGCACTTTAATACAGTAATTAGCTGTTTTAACTATTGAGCTTGCATGCGATTGTTTATTCAATCTGCAAATCTAATTATCTTTAATAATAAGTTGTTTTGGATAAGTAGTTTGGTCCAAACTGCATATTTCGGTAAACAAAGAATAAATGACCGGTTGATAAACACCTCCTTAATCTTCATCAGTATATGGTTTCATTTCTTATGAATTCTTGGAACAATGTGTTGGGTATTGACGGCATCAAGAAACACAACGGAAGCTAAAAACGAGAAAAACAATTTTTCTAGAAATGCCAACCAATACACACACCTAATAGACCAAACTCTAGACATGAATAATGCAACTAAAGGAAAAGAACAAGGATAGAAATTATATCAAACAAGATGCTTCCTTTCCTTCTTGTTGATGTTGAAGATGATGGATGCGGGGACACAAAATAGCATCCCTCTACCGGTATCCACACCAAGCCTCTAAGACTCCCAAGTGCTAGCAAGCTTGGACGCCACCAAGAACAACACAAGTTTGATTAACTCACTTGTAGCACATTAGCCAATGTCTACCAAGTGTGTTTTGAGAGATATGTGAGCCAAAGCTCAAAGCCAAGTGTTCTTGGCCAAAGAACTAGTTCTTAGGACAAGCCATATGACCCCCAAGAGGCCAAAAAACCGTCCCTCAAATGCTAGTATCAATAGCCATAAAAGCCACCATTAAACTAGCCTTAAAAGATCATTTAAAGAGGCTGTTACAGCGTGAGGCACGGGCGTGCCTCGTGCCCAACCGGGCACACCCAAGTCACTCCCAACTTGGGCTCGTGCCTTAGCACTAGGCACGGCCTAGACACGCCGGTCTTGGGCCCGTACCCGGCCGATGGGCACGCCCGTACCTTCATTAGGCATGGCCGTGCCCGGTCCACCAAAACCATCTTTTGGCGTTTTTCTCTCTCGTTCAAATGTGTTACCGGAATCAGGCGTGTGACCAAATAGGCCTATGCCTCATCGGCAATGATACCAACTCGTGTGTTAGTGGGCATATGCCAACACAATGTCCTTATGTGTACTAAAAACATACCATTTAACTAGTTTTAGTTTCTTTATGAACGATTAGAAAGCAAATGCATTTCATTGTAGGTCTGGTAGTTAAGGTATGATCGGGTTTGGTTTAGTTCTAGGGTGTTTATTGGGTTGAAAACAATACTTAGGGGCCGTTTGTTTATTGAGTTAAGCTCTAGTTATAAGCTAATTTGCGAAACACATATATAACTAAAATATACAGTTACAACTACCAGCTATTTCCGCCAAACATACCCTTAATGCTGAATCGTTTAGCATTAATTTAGCGCGTTTGTTTCTCGCCTTTGAATCAAGATTGTGCTTAATGAAACGTTGCCTATTCAAACTTAAAACACATCCTAAATCATTAAACATATAGTATTTTACCCTACTACATATTTTTTTACGACAATTGTTGCCTACCCTTGTTTGTCACCACATCCATTGGTCGTCTACGTTGGTGTATTATATTGTATTCGTGTATTATGTATTTCAAACAAAATAGAATTACTACTAAATTAATGTAACGCCCCAAATTTCAAAAATCGAGTGAAAGCTTTAGACAAAAGCCATTTGACTCAAAACAGAACTAGCTAGCGGAAGCAAACGAAGTATTTGAACCTTCAGGTTCGTATAAAAAGAAATACCAACGTATTTACAACAAAAATTGTCTAGTAATCCTGCTATCAGCACAAGCAAATAAAAATCCATCAAAACCCTCGGGTTTGTTTAAAAAGAGATATGCGCGCATTTACAATAAAAGTAATTTAGTTACCCAAACATGGGCGCTATCGTTTCAAAATATGTTTTAAACAGCCAACAACAACTGTCAACCTTGCCTCGATGCTAACACAACCTGCAAAAACAACATTAAGCAGTATCTGATAAGCTACGAGAGCTTAGTGAGAATGCTAAACTGTAAATCATATAAGCATGCGCATACACATATACGAATGCCACAACAACTCTTATGGATACAGTACTGTACCATCTTAGCATCCGCCAAGAAGGCTAAAACGCCGCTTGTAGCCCCTACTGCACGAAGCAGCATACTACCCTCACAGTGATCCGCAGATCGATAATACACATTGCAATGCATCACACATATCACAGATATGATTCAGAGTTTAGAAAACTCACCTCAGCAATCAAGTTATAAACACAGTGTTGTGCCACAAATATCTCCGTGTATTTATGCCCACAATAACGTCCTACACATAATATCCAATTATGGTATTAAACACGTAGCAATTCTGGAAATCAGTAAACTACACAGTCTATACATAACCTTTTCTGCACGGACAATAATTCCTTAATCTAATCTTGCCCTTCTATGGTGACATATTAATAAAACATAGCTTTCCACCTGACACTCAAATGGTGATATTCGATTATTGGTGTAACTCTTTTATCTATTTTGGGCTATTAACAATATGTTTCTTATTTGTTAAAGTGTTATGTCATTCACTGTACCACCTCATTGTTACTCGATTCTTTCTGGCTCTGAGGTCTGACCTCTCCTACCATATAACATGCCGTACGGCGGCATCCCGATACTGAAATTATAACTGGTATAGTATGAAAATTTTGCTAACGATAGATAGAAGCTCTAGTTTCTTCCAAAATTTATAACACACGCGCGTCACCTATCTTTAAATATTTGAATTATTCTCTCACTTTAGTCATAT
>JAUEJL010130546.1:0-11309 GCA_032274825.1 Drosophyllum lusitanicum | reverse complement strand
GCCTTTTTAGGCGTAGCCTATAAATAGGCTCAAGGCCAAGGGCCTTTGTACGCTTGACACTTTCATTAATGCAATATAGATATTCAAGCTAAAAGGTGTAGTGTGTGTTTCTCTCAATTCATCTTCTCTCTACATTCTTTCTTGAAGGGATAATCGGATATCTTACACTAGTATAGGTGCAACATTGTCATTCCCAAAACGAACATTACCGGAGTACTTGGAAGCAAAGTTTACGAGAAAACCTTTGTTTCCGGTCATGTGCTTGGTGTAGCTGGAGTCCATGTACCAAAGATGATTCACCTACACATGGAGAGAAGAGAATATTTAGGTCCCCATTTCAATATGGGTCCTTGTTTGTCAGCACAATAAACATTAATATCAGATTTAACAGTGTTAATGTGCTTCTGTGCATATTTTGTTTTCCAATTTTGAATTGTCTTCTTCATTATAGTTTGTTCTTTTTGCATAGTTAGTGCTGACTTTCTTGGAAGCATTGTTGCTTTTTGATACACAACCGGTCTCTTCATTTCTTTGTGTTTCTGTTGTGGAATTGATGGAGTTGGTAACTTTGTTGATATACATTTTTTCTTCACGCTTTGTGAATTCATTTTAAACATCGATGGTATAGCATTAGATGAAAATTCATCATTTATTACATGCTTCATGTGAAACTCAGAAACTCTTGGTTTTGGTTCTTCTTGAACTTTTACTTCTTTTGTTTTATTTTGAATCCAAACTTGTTTTGACTTTTCTGATTGAACTTTGAGATTTGTTTTAGGTGGAGAAACATACTTTAGAACTCTTTTGTTTGACTCCTGCAAAATTCATATTTTGTGTTGTAACTTGGGAATTGTTGTTGATTCGAGACTATATTCCATTCAAATTGATTCCACTTATTATAGTTTCTCTTGTTGAACTTCTAGAAATTCTAGTTTGGATAATTCCTGTTGTTATTTCCTCTGATGTTATTTGGAAAGAACTTTTATGGAGTGTTGTTTGATTTCTTTTTATGCCAATAATGGATTTTAAAGCCCTTCTTGTTTATTTGTGTAACCAATTCATGTTTTAAACTTGCTAATTTGAAATGTGGAACTAGTTTGATTCCTCGTCGTTTTCAATCTTGATTGTATTCGCACAGATACTCGCAATGACCTTCCGGGCATCCAACTCCTATGCAAAAATATTCAACATTAGAACGTTTGGCATTAACTGTTGAAGTACACTAAGGAGTAAGCACGCAACGGAAGCAAGGAATATAAACAAAAACATGCACGAAAAAAAACCAAAATGTACTTTAAATGTGGCTATTGTTGCCAAGTATACATGCAACAAGAAAGAAGGGGATGAAAAGATATTATACCCTCTCTTAGTGCTCCAAAACCGGCTGGACAAGATGGTGGGATGATTGGTTGAGACAATAGGCCTCCAAATCCTTTGAAAGTCCACTTCAAGTTTTGAACAACCCCAATGTACTAGCACTCCTTGATAAACTGAAAAACACCTTCTAGTTGTCAATGGAACAGCCTTGATACTTGCTCTTGCACAGACACAAAAATCCTTGCAACTCTCTTTAGTGTAAGTGTTTATATGTGGTATATTGCACAAGTTACCAAGAGTGGCTAATGAGAGATGAGAGGTGTTTCTATAGACTCCAAGAACCCTCCTAAACTCCCTCTGGTTGGCCAAAGTGTCACCTATCATTGGACCATCAAGATGGTCTAATAAAACATAAGTGTCACTTGAAATTCTACCTTTTTGACTCCTCACCAGCGTTTCATGGACCGTGAAGCCCTAAGGTACCACGGCTTGTGCCGCCAGGAAAGATTCGTGAGGGCACTGTCCTTCACGACCCGTGTCGCATCCTTCACGGTCGTGAAGCCCGAGCCTAACCAGTTTTGACCGATTCTTCTTTTAGCAAACTGTTGGGATAGTAACTTGGCGAGTGACCCAATATTCCAGCGTTTCATCGGAAATGATATCACCCTACGTGTGTCATTGGGAAAACACCAACAGACTCCCACATTCACATGACACACCGTACCCATGGGCACCACAGATAGGGAGTGGCCTATAGTAAGACATCCTTGTCCCCAAGTCAACGCTAGGTATGCCATCCCTAACAAGTACCAAATCACAACCTAACTGGTTTGATATGGTCCTATAGATAAGTGATCAATCATCATATTGTTTGTGATATCTAGGTGAACACGAGACATGGTACTAAGTCATTCTCCAATCGTTCAGGATTATGTTTCTCAATCAAGATTGGTGGTGACCAAAATATGAAAGTTCTAACTGATCTACTATCATTGCAATGTTGAGCATGGACCTACATTTTGGTGTCAATGCCCAATTGTTAGTTTTTTGTTAAATGATGAGAAAGCGAAGCCTATCCTTATGCCTATAAATAGGGATATGGCTAGTGGTAGTGCAAGCTTTTGCAAAATTAATCAAGCCTCATTCAAAGCATTAGCCAAGGTGTTTGTGTGTGTTTATCTCTAGTCTCATTCTTTCTACAGAATACTTGATAAAATCGGAGCTTCAATTGGTATCAGAGCCATACTTGATCAAAGTAGGCTCGTGATTGTGGTTTCATCAATCGAAGATCAGAATTCATCGTGAGAACTGTGCAGAAAACGAAGAAGCTACTGTTCAATATACGGAGATGAAGGTTTGAGTGTTTATTGTTGTTCTTGATTCTGTTCTACTCGGAATTATTATTAGAATCAAATACAATCCATCATGGAATGATTTGAAGCTAATCAGATAGGTGTTTCAAGGTTTTTCGTGAAGTGTTCTTGCAGTTTTTGCCTTTAAATTCCATTTAAAATCAATTGGAAGATAGAATTGGTTGGATATTGATTAAGATCAGTTAATTGCGAATTCAAGGAATCAATTTCGAAGGTTCATTCATAGTTTTTCATTGAAATTCAAAATTTTGGTGAGGAACACTTGAAGATCATGAAGAACAACTCAGATCTGAATTTTTGATCGATATTGGTGGTTAATTTGAAGGAAAAAGTGTTTGTACGTGGACTTCGAGCTTGTCAATTACACCTCTATTCATTTCGAGCTTGTCAGTTACAACAAATCCCCGAAAATCAAGGAATTGGTCAAGGAAGAAGACTTCGAGCGGATAAAATCCTTCGAATTTGAAATTGAGGTCACTTGAAATACAAAGTCTATAGACTTCGAGCAGATATTTAGGTTTCGAAAACTAAGTTGATTCATATACTTTGACTTCGAGAGAGTTATTTGACTTCCAGAGCACTTCGAAAACTAGGCCATCACATTTCGAACTCGAAGTCTCCTACTTCGAAGACAGTTTAGACAACTTCGAGCGTGCTAAATACTTTGGATTACTTTCAAGTTCTCTTTGAACTCGAAATCAAACTGGAAACTAAACAACTAGGCTTCGAATTCTAAACAAAACTCGAAACTCAAGTTACAATCTCGAATTCGTAACACAATTCGAATTCACCAAAGATCATTTCGCATTCGAAGCCATCATTTCAAACAAACTTCGAACCAATACTATTCACTTCGAATTTCTTCAACATGCTTTGAACTAACCTACTTCGAATCATCCCAAGTCCTAACCAAATATTCCTGTTCACTTCGAATCCAACTTCAAACCACAGTACACTTCGATCTGTCAAACCAACTTTGAACCACATCTTCAATCCATTCGAAACAAACTTTTCACACTCTTCAAACAGTACTTTCTAAGACCACTTTGAATTCATTAATTTGAACACAATCACACCTAACTTTTCAAGTCAGCGATCAATTCATAATCAACTAAAGAAAGATGTTGAGTTAAAATGAAATCCGTGAAATTGGTACTGATTCAAAAACCCCTGTCCTATTCCGCAGCGACTACATCGTATGGAAGGGTAGGTTTATGGATTTCCTTGAACACAATGAGATCTATGGAGAGTTGATGATCGATTGTATTTTAAATGGAGATAAGAAATTTTACAGGATCATCAATGCACAACCTGACAATAATTCTCCAATCCCAGGTGTAGCAAGGGAGAAAACACTTGATGAACTCACAGCAGTTGAGAAGGAAAGAAAGAAAGCAGACACGCTAGCCAAATACTACATGAAACAAGGTTTATCATTAGAAATGTACATGAAGGTAGGTAGTTTGGCGACTGCCAAAGAAATATGGGATGAGATCAAAAGACAACTACAAGGAACAGAGCAGGGAGAACATATTAAACGAACTCAACTTGTCAACATGTTCCACGAGTTTTGTGCCAAAGAAAAAGAACTACTAATTGATACATATAGTCTTTTCTGCAGACTGCAAAACGAACTCAGAACAAACAAAGTGGAGAGAACTGATTTTGACATTAACTGTGTTTTCTTAAGGGCTCTGGGTCCAGAATGGAAGGACCACATCAAACTATACAAGCATATAAATAGAAATCTGACAATTGTTACCTACCACAACATCTTAGAGGACCTCCACCAATATCAAGATGAGGTCCCGAAATCATCACTTGTAGCTGCTGAGCAATCCCCCCGTGAACCTTCAAGATCTCAAAAGTACAAACAAGTGGCTATCTCTGACTCAGATTCTGATGAGTCGGATGGAACTAAAATGGAGCAAGTAATCAAAGCCATGTCTTTCATAACAAAAGCATTCAACAACCGGTACTCCAAAACCAACAACCATCAAAGATACACATCTGGGTCTCGTAGACCAGATACCTTCAAGGTTGCAGTTAAACCTAGATTTGTTAAAGAAGAAAAGAAGGATGAATGCCAGTGTTACAACTGTGGGGGAAATGACCACTACATCAAAGACTACACACAAAAGAAGAAGAAAGATGCTGAGTATTACAAACAAAAATTCAGACTATCCAAAAAGAAAAGTGCAGGTAGGGCCAAGATGGTAGAGGAAGATCAATTTCTGTCAGATACGGATGATAGTGATCTAGAAGAAGATGCTCAATCCCAATTCTGCCTCATGGCTAATGTAGAAGAAGAATTCACAGACAATGAAGACGAGCCAGAGGCACAATTTGAGAATTCAAAAGAAGAGCTCGAGGCAGAAGATGAAACACATGTACATTCTAACTCAATTTATGATGCAGGACTTGTTAGTTTATTGTTAAATGAAGAGAAAACCACGCCTATCCTTATGCCTATAAATAGAGATATGGCAAGTGATATTGTAAGCTTTTGCAAAATTAATCAAGCATTTGCCAAGGTGTTTGTGTGTGTTTCTCACCAGTCTCATACTTTCTACACAATAGTTGATTCAATCAGAGCTTTCAATTGGTATCAGAGCCATACTTGATCAAAGTAGGCTCATGATTATGGTTCATCAATCGGAGTTTTCAATCGAAGATCAGAATTCAACGTGAATACTGTGTAGAAAACGAAGAAACTACTGTTCAATATTCGGAGATGAAGGTTTGAGTGTTTATGGCTGTTTTTGATTCTGTTCTACTCAGAATCATTATTAGAATCAAATACAATTCATCATGGAATGATTTAAAGCTAATCAGGTAAGTGTTTAGAATCAATTGGAAGATGGAATTGGTTGGATATTGAGGTTTTTGCCTTTAAATTCCATTTAAAATCACTTGGAAGATGGAATTGGTTGGATATTGATTAAGATCAGTGAATTGTGAATTCAAGGAATTAATTTCGAAGGATCATTCATAGTTTTTCATTCAAATTCAAAATTTTGGTGAAGAACACTTGAAGATCATTAAGAACAACTCAGATCTGAAGTTTTGATCGATATTGGTGGTTAATTCGAAGGAAAAAGTGTTTGTACGTAGACTTCGAGCTTGTTAGTTACACCCCTATTCATTTTGAGCTTGTCAGTTACAAAAAAAATCGGTGAAAATTCGGAAAATTGGTCAAGGAAGAATATTTCGAGCAGATAAAATCATTCGAATTCGAAATTGACGTCACTTCGAATACGAAGTCTATAGACTTCGAGCTGATATTTGGGTTTCGAACACTAAATTGATACACTTTAAAAACTGAGTTGGTTGATATACTGACTTCGAGCGGGTTATTTGATTGCCAGAGCACTTCGAAAACTAGGCCATCACATTTCGTACTCGAAGTCTCCTACTTCGAATACAGTTTAGACAACTTCGAGCGTGTTATACTTTGGATCTAACTAAATACTAAACAACTCATTTCGAATTCTAAGCAAAACACGAAACTCAAATTGCAATTTTGAATTCGTAACACAATTCGAATTTCACCAAGATTATTTCGCATTCGAAACCAACTTCGAACCAATACTATTCACTTTAAATTTCTTCTACTTGCTTCAAACTAAACCTCTTCAAATCATCCCAAGCCCTTCAAACCATATATTCCTTTTCACTTCGATTTCCACTTCGAACCAAAGCTCACTTCGATCTATCAAACCAACTTCGAACCATATCTTCAATCCATTCGAAACAAATATTTCACACTTTTCGAACAGTAATCTCTAAGAACACTTTGAATTCATTAATTCGAACCCAATCACTCCTAACTTTTTCAAGTCAACCATCAATTCGTAATCAAGTAAAGAAAGATGTCAAGCTCAAATGAAATTCTTGCAATTGGAACTGATTCAAAACCCCCCGTCCTATTCCTCAATGACTACATTGTATGGAAGGGGAGGTTCATGGATTTCCTCGAACACAATGAGACATATGGAGAGATGTTGATCGATTGTATCTTAAATGGAGATAAGAAATTATGAGGATGAAACACAGGTACATTCTAACTCGATTTATGATGCAGGACTGAGCATGGAACATGTTCAAATAATAATTGAACGCATGCAGAAATTGGAAAGAAAATTACTTAAGTCACACATAAGAAGAGATAGAATGAAAGCCATAATAAATCAAAAGGAGATGGAAACTCAACAACTAATAGAACAATCTGAACAAGAGTTATCCACTCTCAAAACAAAAATCGGTGAAAAGGAACATGAACTAATTGAATTAACTGCTTCAATGAGCACACAAATCCATGATCTTAGAACAGAAAAGATTAGTGCTAAAAAGGACACTGAATTTATAATCAAAGAAAAAGGAGAACTCTTTTAAAAAATAAAAGAATTAGAAGATACATTGATCAAACGAGGCCAAACAGAAAAACTATCATTCTTAATAAATCCAAGGAAAGAAAATTCTCCAAATGGACCTACGATTGTCTGGGTTTTGAAAACCCAAGAATAATTGAAAGCGTGACTGCGAAGCAACTGTACAATTTTAATCTCATGAACAATGGCATCACGAAAAACATGGTGTTTGTTGGACAAGAGGAAGAAGTTGTTGAAGAAGATTTTAAAAGAAATTCAAAATTAAAAATAGAAATACCTTTTGATTATCAAGAATTGAACGAATCTACTTCATGTGATTCAGTGCTTACGTATCCCTCATATGATTCAAATGTTTCAGTACTTACATATCCGGATGACTTGAAAAACCCCGAAGTAATTCGAGAAGCCAGAGTTTATATCCCTCATATGGTATTACAAAGGCGACTTGAAGAACTTGAGGCTTTTTATTTTCAAACAATCATCATGAGTCATTTAGAAAACACAATAAATGAATCACAAAAGGTTCTTTTTTGTCACTGTCAAAAGAAAACCTTAAAACAAACTTCAACAACGACTTCTACTCCCCAACCCACTATGAAGGCTTCAAGAGCAAAAAAAGGAAAGATGAAAGTGGAGGAAGTTACTTCTCAACAATAGATTCCAAAATCACACCATCATAATAAAGCATCCACGAGTAGGCAACCCAATGCAAGTTCAAAGTCAAATCTCAAAACATCTCACACATATAAACAAAAATCTCATGTGAAGTTTGTCAAACAACGTTCACACCAAAGCACAACTAATCATTTTGTTCATGTTTTAGAGGTGAGGACGGCTGACAACACCAGAAGAGAGTTTAAAAAGAAAGAAACTTGGAGTAAAGATACACCTAGATTTGCTAGGTCCTGCACTAATTTTTCCCACAAGTGTCATCACATTTCTAGTTTTGCAAATAATTGTACTCCTTTTAATGCAAATGAAATGAAAGTGTCAACTTCTTTCTGTGTGAGTAATGTTTGTCTGCATGGTCACTGTGAATTCAAATGTGAATACGATAAACTTAGAAAATCTTTTGGAATTCGACCATGTGAAAGTTGGAAAGCTCAATATGCAAATCAGTGTAATGATCCATTCATCACTTCGAGAGGTGTAATTGTTCATCAATGAGTCTCTAAGCATGCATTAAATCTGATGAATCACTGAAATTACACAAACCGCTTAATCACAATCCAAGAACTGGAGGCTTACATGCATGGTGGATACAAAGAATTCCTCATATTGTGGAATGTCACAGAAGCTTGATCATAGAAACAAAATTTTTCACAACCACCAAGAACAAAATCATGTGGTTTTCCAAAGGAATAAAATCACCATCACACACCTGCTATAATCTCTAGGTCAAAGTCAATGCCAAAGCATTCAACAGTCAAACACGTGGTAAAACCAACAAATTCAAACTCAAATACTTCAAAATCAATCCATACAAAACAATCAATGAAGCAAAAATCCAAGATCAAACTTCAACCAAAACTGGTTCAAGTATGGAAACAAAAAGAAATGATTCACGTATGGAAACCTAAAGTCACAACACAATCCCAGTGCTGGAAAAAGGAGAAATTCCACTGAAAATTGTGACTCAAATTGTTCCCGATCCTTTTTGGGTTAAAAACTCCAAGTTCAATTCGGAAGAATAGAAGAGTTAGTGGAAATCACAGAAAAAGAGGTTTCTGATTCAGATCAAAGTAACACAAAAGGACCCATTACTACATGGGGACCTAAATCCTCTTCTTTTTCTGTGTGCAGTAACCTAATCTCTGTACCCGGACTCAGGGTGCACAAAGCATATGACAGGAAACAAGAGTCTTCTTCAAAACTTCGTTCCCAAGTACTCCGGGAATCTTCGTTTTAGGAATGACAACGTAGCACCGATTATGGGGTACGGAGATATACTAAAGAAAAGTACAAAAATAAAAAAGGTTTCCTTTGTGGAAGAACTTGGGCACAATTTATTTAGCATTGGCCAATTCTGTGATAAAGACCTGAAGGTCACTTTCAAGAAGAACTCATGTTCAGTCACAACAGAAATAGGGGATGTACTTTTAGCTGGAACAAGGAAGTCAAATCTCTATTCAATTGACTTGAACAACTACAATGCAAAGACCTCAGTCTGTCTCTTAAGTAACGCCTCATCAGATATAACTTGGCAATGATATAGAAAACTCTCTCACCTAAACTTCAACAACATCAACAAACTAGTAACTGGTGATCTAGTGAGCGGCCTGCGTAAGTTGAAATTCAACAAAGACCACGTGTGTGCAGATTGTGAGAAAGGCAAGATGAAGAAATCATCTCACAAAACAAAACAAGTCTCTAGTACCAAGAAGACAATGGAGCTTCTGCACATGGATTTATGCGGTCCGATGAGAGTCCAAACACACGGTGGGAAGAAGTATATCTTGGTGATTATTGATGACTACTCCAGATATACTAGGGTCAAGTTTCTGAAATCAAAAGATGAAGCCGCTCAAGTTATCATATGCTTCATGAAACAACAGCAGAACAAGTTTGCACACAATGTTGGTGCCATTGAGACTGATAATGGGACTGAGTTCAAGAACAAAACTTTTTCTACTTACCTTGACCTGGTGGGGATCACACATTAAAATGGGGTGGTAGAATGACGTAACCAAACTCTGGTTGGGGCTGCTCGTACTATGTTGTCCTATTCTGGTCTCCCGCCTTCCTACTGGGCTGATGCCGTCAGCACGGCATGTTACACACAGAATCGTTCCTTCATTCATAACCGCTTTAACAAAACTCCATATGAATTGCCAAAAGGCATTGTGCCTAATATTAAATATCTCCACATATTTGGTAATAGGTACTTTGTACTCAATGAAAAGGATAACCTCGGGAAATTTGAGGCCAAGGCTGATGAAGCAATTTTCCTTGGTTATTTACAATAGTCTAAAGCCTACAGAGTTTTAAACAAAAGGACAAACTGTGTTGTTGAAAGCATAAATGTAACATTCGACGATATGTTAGATGTTAAATTTTTTCAAAAACAAAATGAAGTTGCTTCTGGACAAGTCAGTTCAAGACCAGTTCTTCAAAGACAAGAAACAAATACAAACCCGAACTCTACTGAATATGATTTAGATTTTCTATTTGATTTCTTTCAATCTGAATCTGATGTTTTTAATGCTTGTGATAGGAATGAGGTAGTTTCTCCAAGTACAACTGCAACGGAGGTTGACAATTCTTCGTCTAATCCTACCATGGATTCTCCGTCTACATCAACTGTCAGACCAGTTGTTGTACCTCATAAGCCGGTTTATGAGAGTACTCCAATCTATGATTCAAAACCAATTGTTAATCAGGAGGATACAGAATTAGCAGGCAGATTAGATTAATTCTTTCCTCAAATTCATAACCCCCGAGGAATAAGATGGACACAATCCCACCCAGGATCACAGATAATAGGGAACATTCAAGATGGAGTAAGGACTCGTTCTGTAACGGCAAATGAGTGCCTTCACTCTAGTTTTCTAAGCATTATTGAACCCACTAAAGTCTCAGACGCATTACAAGATGCTGATTGGGTCATTGCTATGGAAGAAGAACTCAATCAATTTGAACGATTAAAGGTTTTAAGACTGGTACCATTACGAAAAGATAAATTAGTTGTAGGTACCAAGTGGATTTTCAAGAACAAGCGTGATTCCAATGGAGTGGTGCTCAGAAATAAAGCAAGGTTGGTTGCAAAAGGATATAACCAACAAGAGGGAATCGACTACGATAAAACATTTGCTTTTGTAGCTAGGATAGAAGCCATAAGACTATTTTTAGCCTATACTGCCTACAAAAGCAATATGGTTTTCCAAATGGACGTAAAGACTGCATTCTTAAATGGTATTCTCAAGGAGGATGTGTATGTATCTCAATCTGAAGGATTTGTCAATCCCAAACTCCCACATCATGATTATATTCTTGACAAAGCGTTATATGGACTAAAACAAGCCCCGAGAGCTTGGTATGATGTCCTGTCAGAATATATGCTGAGTGAGGGATACAGTAAAGGAAAAACCGACACCACTCTCTTTACCAAAGCTACATGAAAGGATCTTATTCTAGTACAGATTTATGTGGATGACATCATTTTTGGATCTACAAACCCTAAGTACAGTGATGAGTTTGCACTTACAATGCAAAACCGTTTCCAAATGAG
>JAUEJL010130535.1:0-11309 GCA_032274825.1 Drosophyllum lusitanicum | reverse complement strand
TCTATAAACACTACCACCACCGTTAATCTAAAACCCTATACATGACCACAACCATTAACCTCCAAAAACACAACCACCACTGTTAATCGAACCAAAAACCCTAAATACCATCTTAAACCTCTAAAAACATAAATCTCAAACATATTCTTGAGGTCATCTTCAAGATCTGGTCGCCGGAAGGAAAGGGTCGGCAACAATGAGAGCCACACTATCACCAACGATTTGAGGAACCACCACTAGCCTCCGGTCGCCGGAGGAAAGAACATTCTAGGATAGACAGAGGGTGCACACGATTTATGGCCACAAGTGATGGTATGCACAGATTTGTGCAGTTGTCCACAAAAACGCACAAAAAAATCAAAACCCTCAATGGCATTTGGAGTTGGATGGCGACGCCGGAGGACTGGACGGTGGGCCTGTGGTTGGAGCCGAAGGACACTTCACAATAGAGAGAGATATAGAGAGATTTTCATTGAATTAAGAATTAATGGGGAAGGGGGTTATTATGTGTATAATTAAAAAAATAATGGTTAAAAATTATTTATTATGTATTATTTATTATTTATTAAGAACATTAAATAATAATTAAGACTTTTATGTGAATAAAGATTACAATAAAAGAATAAAAAATGAAATGAGGGCATTTTAGTCTTTTCAAGTGGGCCAGGGACCAACATTGAAACGAAACGTAAATCACAAGAATTAATGTTGTAATTTTTGAATCACAAGGACTAAATATGAAATTTCATGTAAACCACAAGGACCAAAAATGTAATTAACTCTAAAGGTAAATATGATATTTGTAAATTAAGATGAGCAAGTACGATATTTTATGATTTAAGAAGGGCATATATGAAATTATCTTTGATAATTTTGATTTAATTTAAAGTCAAAACTGAATTCAATTTTGATAAAAAAAAGTCAAAATTGGTTTTTAATTTTTATCAAAATGGATGGTTAAGACTTAATAATTAAAATTTTATCTAAATTTAATAGCTAGGATTGTTTAATAGATTTTATTAAAATTGATCTTTTATTTATATTAGAAGATACAGTACTTGACGCCAAGCTTATATTATACGTAGTTTTTTTTTTTAATTTTCACTTTCACCTTAATCATTTTATGCTTCAGTTAACTCACGTCTACTTAGTTAAACTTAATATTTTGACTCAGATGATCACAAGCCTCTTAAAATACAAACATCGTATATGTTATTGTATTAACCCCCACTCCCGCTCTTCTATAAAGAAGGTAGAACATTGTGTCATTTGATCAAAGGCTTGTGTATTACAAAGTATAAAAATTTAAATAAAATAAGCTTGACAAGACTCGCGGGTTTTATGAATCAATTATTTTAATACATAACCTCGCATTAAAAGTCCAAAATAACTGTTCGAACTAAAATCGACTTAAATTTATTAGGCTTATTCAATTAATCAACGAGAATATGCCAACAATAACAACAACAACAAAAAAAAAGTGTGGCTTTTGTTCTACTTAACATAGATTTTCGAGTATTTACTAAGCGATATACAAAATATCTCTACCAAAAATCTTTCCGCTAACTTTTCCTTTCGACTTAAGCATGACATTCAGTTTTATGAGTTGAACTCAAGTAAGCCATATATATGATGTCAAATTTGCAAGTGTCATGATTAAATAAGCATTTAATTTGAACTTTAATAAGAACAAAGAATCAAATTCTTTATATCATAGCGGTATCAAAAGATTTTCTTTATAATTATAGGTTCTAGTCTCGTAATAGCCAAATATCAAAAGGTATTCCTAGCTAGCTCATGGTTGTGGGTAGTCCCGCAAAAAGCTTTTACTTTTGATTCCTAGAAAAAAAACTCCGTTTGATTGCAGGAATTTAAGCTTTGTCCTTTTACCTTTTCAACCTCTGACTACAGCTATTTGACTAAACATTTTTATACAAATAAAAGTTTAATCTCCTATAAGCTTAAACCCGAGCTCTCCAGCTAGTTACGCAAAAAAAATACCCTATGTGTGCATGCGTTCATTAGTTGTTAAAAAATTAGAACAAAGAATTAAGTTCCTTTATTTTACTAGCTCAATACTCTCGTTTTACGTATAAATACATTTATATTGTAGAGTAGAAGAAGGCTACGAAGAAAAAGATGAATTCACGTGAAAAGAAAAAGATGAATTCACGTGAAAAACGTAGTTTTTGGTTAAGTTACTAGCAAAAAAGAAAGCATTACAAAATAAGTGGGTGTTAAGGGTTATGGAAGAATGTGGCATAAGAAGACTTGTATCTACAATAGCTCAACGTCAAGACGTCATTCTTACATGATGACCTTGAGGAATACATCTACATGCACAATAGGAAGGTTTTCAGATAGCTAGCTAGGAAGGAAAACTTGGTGTGCAAATTAAAGAAAATCTGTTTGAAATTTGATGGTTTCATGCATGCAAATGAATGGTTACATGAGATGTGCTATGAATAATTAATTAATGTTACTTGAATAAATTCAATTCTCTTCACATTATATGTTATTGTATGTTGATGTCATGTTGTCTTAGGAACTGGAGATAAAATACTTAGAGGCAGCAAAGCAGATTTTTGGTATTAAAATCATGAAAGACAAAGTAAAATGTACTCTAAAGTTATATCAACAAAAATACATTGGAAAGACATATAGAAGTTCAGTCTTAAGGATGCTAAGAACTGAAGCATGCCTTGGTGTGAGTCTATCTTTCTAATATTATAATAGTCTAGAAATTATATTTTAACTAATAAAATATTTGAATATATTTATTTATACAATAACTTACATTTTTGTCTAAGTAAAAACAAATATATTTTGTTTTTGTAGTTTGAAATGAACTTTCACGACATTTATCTTAAACTAAATTATCAAAATAATTTGGTAAAAAATTTATATTTATTAGGACTTATCTCAAAATATAATAACAATTCAACGGAATTAGTTTATTGCAATTTAATAGGAAGATTTTTTTTTTCTTTTCGAAATAGGTGTACAGGAACACACGTGGTCAGATGGACTAAGAAGAATAAGTTCTATTATTACACAAAAAATCTCATAAATCCGTTGAATTATTATGAACGTGCAAGATAAATAATTCTTATGAACAATTTCAAACGCTCTACGGGTATGTTTGGTACGTAGCTTTTTGAAGTTGGTAGGTTTTTTTTTTTTTTTAAGATACAAGTCTTGTTCGAATAAAAAAACCGGAAGCTTTTTCTTAGACAAAAAACTTTAAAACAAAAAATTTCTTGAAGTAGCTTTTAAAACTAGCTAGAAACTTTTTATATATAAAATTACCTAAATACTCACTTTAATTGTTTTACAATTCCTTCTATTTTTATTATTTGTCCTTTTTTATCATTTTACATAATTAAACTCCAGCTACCAGCTATTTTGCCAAACACATATACAAATAAAAGATACAGCTTCCAACTTCGGCTATTAGCTACCAGCTACTTCCACCAAACATACCCTACGTCACATTTGTTCTCTAGAATTAATAAGTTTGAGTTTCCCACCAAATACAAATTCTACCAAATGCAAATCTCATTATAAAATGCAAATCCCACAAAAAATAAATACTTGAACCAAACACCCTCTCGGACTATGTTTGGGGTTGCTTACTAAAAGCAATTAACTGAATATTTTGATTGTTTGGATATAATTATTGAATGTGAATTCGTTTTTACTTTTCAAGTTCCTATAAAAAAATATTTAAAAACATGTTACTCCACCAAAAATATAATTGTTATTTCTTGAACGTTTGTATATAATAATAGTCTTACCGAAAATGAATATATTGATTAGAATAGATGCATGTTGCAATATAAACGACATGATAAAATGCCAAGAAATGTAAATAAACACTAAATTTTGAAGAAAAAGATGAAACTTGAAAGATGTCATATATGATTCTTTATTAGTTACTATTTTTTCACCCTCTCGTTCACCAACGATAGTATAATACCAGGTTCTTGATTTTCTCTTCACCATCTTCTGCTGTCACCACTCTGTTTCTCTCACTTGGCATAGCTATTTCACAATCAGTACCATAAATCACCGGAGGTTAATTCAAAGTTTATGATGATTTCTACAGTTTTGTAGGGTTTTTTTGTTAGATATTTTTGTATAAATAAATATTATGATCATGTTTATATGTAGTACAATTCAAAATTGATAAATTGTCTTAATTTAGCAGACGTAATTGGTATACTTTCCACTAACATGGTTTCTATATATAATTTTCTATTGGCTTATGATTTGCCACCTCCCTGTTTAATTGATTATTTATATGTGTGGACTATGGAGTAAGTTGACTTTCCATTTAATTGGTGATTTTGTTTTAATATGGTTACTACGCTATTTACATTCAATTGTGCTATCCTTTTACCAATATTCAAACAATCATTAATTTCCATTTATAGGTTTCTTTTGATTATTTATACATGTGTATTTTGACTTTATAGAAGTCATTTCGTTGTTTTCATCATTAATAAGATGTCGATCTGCTCAGAAATTTAAATAAAATCTTTTGAATAGATTTCAAGCCAATGTGGTGGCAACGTTCTATCATGGGATTTGTGGGAAGTAAATCCCTTACAAGCTTCTTTCAAGATACCGACTATAATTTATTTTGAGGAGAAAAGAAATGATTTGGAAGAAAGGAATAAAGAATTAAAAAAAATTATGTTCCAGAGTTTTTTTAAGGAAAGAAGAGAAAGGGTTTGGAAGGAAAATTTCATTAACATTTTCTTCTAAACTTTTCTCCCAAAAGTGGGAAGATTTGGATGGAAAGGAAATGAAAAGTTTTATGATTTTTTATTAGTGACTAAATTACCCCTACTAACAACTAATAATTTTAGAAAATAAGAGTATTATTATAATACAACTCATTTTTTTCCCTTTCTCTCCGACTCAGGAAGACAGGAACACAAAATAAAAACAATACTCTTTCTCTTCTTTTCTTTTCTTTCAAACTTGGAAACGCGAAAAACTAAAACTATTATCATTTCTTTTCTTTTCTCTCCTTAATTTTCTTTTATATTCTTTTCTTTCGTATCTAAAATTCGGGAACACAGCGTTAGTGCAACTTACAGAGGGGCGGAGTACCGCTACGAGCATAACGCGTTCGTCACATCCGTGATTCTATATGGTGGAGTATCCAGACAATGCGATGTATATCACTAAAATTTCTTAATAATAATCTTCTAATGTAAATAAAAAATTAATATTTGATAATTTAATTAAAATTTTAACTTTTTATTTTATTAAAATTAAATAAAATTAAAATCTAATCAAAACTTTAAATAAATTAAAGTTGAAACTCAATTAACATGTGAATAAAAATAAATAACTAATAAGCATTTATTCGAAAAAGAAGTTATTTTTGTTTGGGTTTAATTTGTGAAAATGTATTGGAGTTATCAATTTTTGCTATTGTGTGTACTCAACTTTAAAAATTACCATGTAATATACTATCTGAAGTTACCATTTCATGTATGTTAACCTATGATTGTAGGTCACATAACTTTCAACAGATCATCTTGATATAAATTAATTAAAAGATAAATTAAATACAATTTAATAATAATAATAATAATTTTAAATAATAATATTAAGATCTTCAAGTGAATTAACAGGGAAGAAGATTAAATTTTGAGTTCACATGACTATATATTTGATTTGATGGGGCAATTCTTCGAATTAATCATTAGTGATTTAGGATTAGTTAGGTTTCTTGTTCGATTTCAGCAAATGATTTGCAATTAGATAGGTTTCTTCTTCGATTTCATCATCGACGATTTGCAATTATATAGGTTTCTTCTTCGATTTTATCATCGGAGATTAGCTAGGTTTCTTGTTCGATTTCATCATCGACGATTAGCTAGGTTTCTTGTTCGATTTCATCATTGGCGATTAGCTAGGCTTCTTGCTTGATTTCATCATCGGCTATTTGCGATTAGCTAGGTTTCTTGTTCAATTTCATCATCGGCAATATGAAGTGACAATTTCACCGGGGAGCTTTTGATTTGGTAAGGTATTTCCAAATTTAAGGTTCCATTTTGGTTCCCCATATCTTAGTTTTTTAACAGATCTATACCGCCTTTATTTTGGGTTAATTTTGGTTTCTTGTTCTTCGATTTGGTAATGTATTTCCAGATTCAAGGTTCGAATCTACGTGTTTATACATCTCGATTGCAGGTTAGGGTTTGATTGCAAGTTAGGTTTTCTAAAACCTTCCAGATTTAGGTTCGATTTTCACAATTTGTGAGTTGTTTATTCGAATTAGAGTTCTTAGATTTGAGTTTCATATGCAAATTTCCAGATTTTGTTTATGGTTCTTACGGTTTTGATTTTCTTATGGAGTTTCCAGATCCTTGTTTCTTCAATCTTCCAGATTTGGTTCTTCTTGGATGAAGAAGAAGATGATGATTAAACCATTTTGATGTTAAAAATTAAATCAAAATTCATATAATTACCTACAACATGAACAACAAGTTTTCCGATACATTAAATGGTCACTTTAGAAAGTTGAGTATAGCAAATGATAGTTTTAAAAGTTGGATATACACAATAGCAAAAAGTGACAACTTCGATATATTTTTAGAACATATAAATTGATTTAAATATTTAATATATAGTTTGTTGAAGATGTTGGTTATAGAAAATATAGGGCAAATTGCACGAAAATACAACAAAGTATGTCAATATTGTCATTGTATGCAACCAACTTTATTTTGTACCTACAAATACACAAAACTAACAAATTTGGTTTATTGTATGCAAGTTACCTATGATAATAGGTAACTTACCGGTAACCTGACAAAAAATAAAAGAACTTTGGTACCTAAAAATACAAAAAACTTTCAAATTTTGTTCATTGTATACAATCGATAACCGGTAACCTGGTAATTAGGTTAACAATTGTATACAATGAACAAAATTTATAAGTTGTATGTATTTTTAGGTATAAAATAAAGTTAATCGCATACAATGGCAATATTGGCAAAGTTTTTTGTATTTTCGGGTATTTTGTCCAAAAATATACGAATTATGATTGTAAACTTTTCTAGACAAGTTAAAATAAAGATATTGTATTTTTGTTTAATAAAAATGTTTTATTATAACATAATCTCTTCTCTTATTTTTTTTTAATATTAACAAAAGATTAATATTTATCGATTTAATTACATAATCATAGCCCATCATTTAGTCTAATGTAACATTATTCAATAATTAGACAATTCTTGTTATTCATTTAGTAAACTTAAAAGTGTTAGCTGCATAAAAATATAACGAACTATGACTAATCTACTATTATATACAACGAACTTTAAAAAAAATATTAATACAACGAACTTACAAAATCTTATCATTATATGCAATCGGTAACCTGAACTATATGTAACCAGTCATTTTTATTCTTTTTTATATTTTCTTATTTTAAATTCATATGTTCTTCAAGATATTCATTTGTGTTCTTCAACTTTATGAACACATATAAGATATTAAAGCATGAACATTTAAGCATAAATCAATATATTCTTGTTGTTTATATGAAATCTATTACTCATTTAATCATAGACAAAAAACATTCAAGTAGATTTAAATATAAACTCAATTCTATACATTGGATACAAAATCACATGGTTTAATGCATAAATCAGCCACAAATCATGAAACCTAGATCTGTCACAAACCCTAGATATGTAAAACAAACCCCCAAATCATGAAGATGAAGAACTCTAATTGTTTCTAGATCTGTAAACAAACCCTTAAATTTTTAACCCATTTGTAACAAAAATCACACATGAAGAACCCTAATATACAATCTAAACTTGAAGATGAAGAAATCAAAATGAACTAGTTGTTCAAACCTTAAATCGGCGGTGGCTTGGTAGTTTGAAGCAAAAATTGGCAGCGTTGGGTGGATCTTGAAGCGACGGCAGTGATGATGGTTCAATCTTGACAAATTGTAGATGAAGATATGGTGGGTGTGTGAGTCTGAAGCAGATGGAGATTTTAGAAGTAAAAATCGTTTAAAGATGAAGATGTGGTGGTTTGAACACGAAATCAGTGGCGGTGATGGTGGTTTGGACTAGAAACCAACGTTGGTGGTGGTAGTCAGAGAAACCTACAATCGAACACCAATTTTGTGTGTGTTTGTGTGTGGATCTTGACCAGATTTGTGATGGGTGTTTGTGTTTTAATCAGATGAAGCATTTTGATCACAAAAATTGTATCTTTTTAGAAAAATGGTTGGAATTATCTTCATTTGAATGTAATTTTATTAAAAACATTAAAAAATAAAAAAATAAAAGAGTCAATTATACCGTTGGTCATTTTAATATATGGTCTATTTAAATTTTAGTCCTTTAAACCAAATTCTTGCATTGAGAGTCCTTTAAATGAGTTTTGTGTACATGATTCGTCCTTTAATGAGACGGACGTTTATTAGCAATGTTAGGTTGGGGGTATTTTGGTCAATTTAAGGCTATATGTCACTATAGCCTCTTAATTAAACAACCAGCTTCCAACTGTTGATACGACGGAGAAGGTTGAGGACGACGACGACGATCTTTTGTACGTGCGGGAAGGTTGCAATAATCCGAACATCATGGACATCACAAAACCCTGGTCGATGGTTTTATGCTTGTCCTCAATAGGTAAGATGCCTTTTTTCTAAAAATTTTGTTTTTTTAGTCTGAATGTTGATGGAAATTCCCTAATTTAAGTACACTTTTTGTGGTTCTTGAATTAGGGTACTGGTTGTAGTTTTATTAGGTGGGTTGACCCTTTTATGTGCCCACATTCAATGGACATTATTTTAGGATTATTGAGGTCCAAAAATAAGACAGAAGCTGAATTGAAAGCAACTTTAGACCAATGTAGGAGATTGAAATTTTATTTGTTGGTTAGTTGGATGATATTTTTTTGTTTTGTATTGTACTAGTATGAATGGATTGTAGTTTGAATCACCTTTGTATATTTCGTGTAATGAAGTATCTGTTTTGAATGTTAATGAAATTGGTATCTTATTCTCCTACATTTAGTATAGGAAATCTTACAAGTCTGCAAATGTGATCTTATTAAATGCTCTTTAGTCAATGTCAATATAGAAATGGCAGTAAAAGTAAGCAATTGGTGTGGGTGATATAGTTTATTTTCAAGTATGCTTTAAATGTGGTGATTTAACCGTATATGTGTTTGTTGAAAGTGAACTTAATGTTTGTCTATAAATAGCATTGGTATGTCACAGTAATCTCCACACACACATACACCACTTACAAAAATGGAACCTGCTCCTGCTGCTGACCGATACTTCTGTATTCAACCTGAGAAGCGCATTTGGAAGAATGGGAGGCTGGTAAGTAAGAGTTAGAAGTTACATTTTAATATATTATTCTGTGTGTGCATATATAGTTAATCAATGTTATTGCTAATTGATTACAGACTATTCCTACTTTCTTTGTGAGAATGCATGTGCTGTCGAGATACAAGGGGTGTTTGCTTACTGTTGGTAATTGGCTTCACCCATTAGACATGCATGTCCATGGGAACAAGAGAAGGAACTTGGAGATACCTCATCATGTTGTGGTGAAAGGAGATTTTGAGCACATTATGCATCTGTACAAGTGGTCTACCAATTGTTGGTTAAGGTTCTCCATTGATGAGGAAGCTCTATATGATGAGGATGTTGTGTATAATGTTGTGCTCAAAGTGAAGAAGATAGTGTTGGTTTGATGATGGTAGTTGTGTTGGTCTTTTGGTTTAAGTATGGTAATGATAGTGTTGGTCTTTTGGTTTAAGTAAGTATGGTAATGGCAGTGTTGGTATGTTTATGCTCTTTTTGCTTAAGTATGTAGTTGTATAGTTGGTAATATGGTAATTGTAGTGTTATGATGATGGTCTTTTTTGCTTTAAGTATGTATGGCAGTGGTAGTGTTTATAACATGGTGGTGATCCATTTTGAAAAACTCTTGTAATGTTCACTACTAAATTATTAATGATAGGTTGTCTAATATTGTGTAATGTTGTTTAATCTCTTATGTAATGATAGATTGTGTAATGATTCATGCTTTGTGTATTTGATCACAAAATATAATTAACTTGTGATCACAAAACAGAACATAGTTAACATGTATAATGATCACAAAATAGAATATAGTGCACATGTGTAATGATCACAGAATATAGTTAACTTGTGATCACAAAACAGAATACAGTTAACTTGTGATCACAAAAACATAATATAATGCACTTGTGTAATGATCACAAAATTGAAACAAATTCGTAACTGTAATAATCCCAAAATAGTTAATTTCACAATTGTCTAAACTAAGTTCCTGACCAACACGTCATAAACAAGTTCACAATTGTCTAAATCAACACAAAACAAACTTTTAAAAGTTCAAATCTCTAATCCTTGACCTTGAGCAGACTAACCATCATCATCCCCTCCATTTGTTGATTGAGTTCCTGATCTTTAACGATTACAAGTTCTCTGGCTGTGACCATAGCAACCACATTTGTTGCACTTCACAGTGAAATTCCTCTTCTTCTTATTGCTTTGGGATGGCACTTCCTCATCTGCTGCCTTAGTCCACTTTTTTTCGGTCTTCCAACCTGTGTATGGTGATTGGGTGGCAAAAGAGTGGTTGGAACTAATGTTTTATGCCACATTGACTTTTCATTGATTGGGTTAACCTTGTGTTTGTAAACATCCTTCCAGGATTCAAGCCAATATATCTTGCTAACCCAATTTTCTTGAATTCCCACATTCTAACCATTTAGGTTGCATTCCATATGCTAGCCACAACATGTTTTCTAGGGATTCCGGTTATTCTCATTTATTACATGTGCAATTCTTCTCCTTTAAATCTACAACGCACGGTTACCCCATGGTCTACTAACCTGATATTTGTCACCCCCATTCTATATAGTTGTATATTTTGCCGCTTCTTTCTTGATAACCTCAAACAACTTTGTGACAAGTAGAGTCAATGGTCCATCACTCCTATCTATGACACCCACCACTGGCAATCCTTTTCATGATGTATTCTCTTATGTATTCTAGTGCATGGATTATGGGCTTGTCTCTAGAATCAACAAGTTGTTTGTTAAATACCTCACACAAGTTGTTCAACAACACATCAGTTTGGGCTCTTCCTGCAATTCATAATAAAGTTTCATGAGCACTGTGAAGTTGAAGTTGCTTAATGATATCGCCATATTTAGATATATATTTTATGCGATATCGTATTTATTTTTAACCTTTATTGTTCGTAAATGAGTCA
>JAUEJL010130524.1:0-11312 GCA_032274825.1 Drosophyllum lusitanicum | reverse complement strand
ATAAAGGGCAACTCAGGCTACATTTATGAACTCAGTTCTTGATTTGGAATTGAAATTGGGTCTAAAATTTAGCTCTCACTTGAAGTAAATCTACATTTATCAAATGAGGAAAACTTTAATACGTTTTTTGTTTTTCTTCTAAAATCTTCCCAAAATTGGGAGGGAAAAGAAGAAAGAAAATTAGGGAGAACTTCACTTCAAAAGTATTTCCTTCTTAAATTATTTTTATTCTATAATAACTGGTAAATCTATAATTTAGGTACTCTATATACAGACATATTTGTAGGGCTGGCAAAACCTAAAACGATATGAAGTATTTCTAAAAATAAGGTTTGTATAATGATTTTAGTTAAATGTATGTTGAATATGTGTAATTGTCTTGATCTTTTTGAAAGGCAAATGTAACATGTAAAGAACAATTTTTTTCTTTATAAATATTTAATATATACACATTTCCACAAAAGCCATAAAACCAATTCCACAAGATCAAAGATCTAAAAATACATTTTTACGTTAAATCATACAATGGGTTTATCATATTTCAACACACTTTGTTTTTCAATAGTAAAGCATGCGGAAGCAAAGAGCTATCACTCTTTGACTGGAGCCTTCCTTTTATTTATTTCTACAACAGGAATAGAAAGAACTCTCATAGAGCTTTGTGAGCATACTCAAATAACCAATACTATAACATGTTAATAGGAAAGATGTCCAGTAACGAATAATGGATCTCAATATATCTACTCAATATATCTGATGGTCACAAAGAGCACAAATAACTTTTTATAATACAATGTTCACACATAGCAATATTACAGTAAGAAAAGTCAGCATACTCATCTTAATCTTCAATCAAAGTCTCTAACACGCACGAACTGCTTCATATTTTAAAATAAATAAATTAGAGTACACGCGATATTTTAAAAGTGGGTTCACCTTGGAAATAGACTACACGCGTGATAGACGAGTATTACCTATCCGTACATAGCATAGCTATCTTGGTAAAACCTAGTATTAAACTCAAGAAACGAAGGTTACCAATAGTCAACTATCATTATTATCAAGTCATCAACAAAGCATGAAGTGAACTTAAACTATAGAACTAAAACTAAACAACAGGAGGCAATAATATAAAGATAAAGTCATATGAACATGCAGTAAGCATGAATACAAACCAAGAAGATATTCAAAATCGAGAATCCTTAAGGCACATGTAACACGTATATGTTTGTTAGTCAAATGACCTCATCAGTTAATGAGACAAAATAAAGCTTGAAAGATAATGTTCAAAAGAGTTAAACTGAATTATGTTAAGTCTGTCAGACTGACTAGCCAGCTTAAGGTGAGCAGTCATCTCTAGAATGAAAATAGAGTTTGTAAGTATGTTTTAGAGAACTCGAATGACTTTCTAAGTTGAGTATGAGTATCTATGTGTAAATACACGTGGAAAACCAAAGATTGGTTAAAGTACTCAGCTTGACGAGTCTTAAGTTGAGTAATTCAGATTTCACAGTAAAGTCCGCTTGAAAAAAGTTTAAATGTGTTTTAAATTATTCACTCTCTATCTACGGTTGGATAAAAAGACTTAAGATTGAAGATTCAAGGTCGAAGACTCAAGATTGAATATAGAGTTATCCAAACTATCTATGCGGATGTATAGAGGTGTTAGTTTAAACTAGCATATTAGGATAAGTCTTAGTTTGTTAATTTAGATGGTTATCTATAGAGTTGGTATAAGGTGAACCTCCTAATGTGTTTGGAAGTTACACATTAGTTCGTGAATATCACCATAGACCTGGTTAGTCCCCTCATACATTTAGAGTATGTTTAGGAATATCATTGTTTTTGTGTTCATTAGTTGAAACAATAAAACAAGTTCTAGCAATTAGTTTGTTAGATTGAGAGAAAGTTAAATTGTAACCGGTAAGTTAAATAAAGATTTCATTAATGCTTTGTATTGAAACTTGATTTATTTAATAAAAGCATTCGATTTGAATTTGATTTGTTCATATTAGTTAAGTTGTGTATTCAACTCCCCTTCTACACTTCTGTATTAGTTTGTTGATTACCTTAAGGGACCAACAATGTTATTATGATATGATTAAGTTGACTTAAAAGGCATAAATAGGCAACCCTTTGGAAAATCAACGTTATAAACACATGCTAACTACCTTGGATCGATTCATAAAGAACATTCATGTTAATATCTTTATTTAACAAGTACACTAAACTCCTATCAAGGTTACCTAATTAACTCGCCACAAAGGTAGAACATGTTCATGTCAAGATTACCTACTCCTACAAGCTTTTAGAAAGCTAATGAGATAAACACACACCAACCACCTCGACATGTTCTATTTAGCACAATGGAGACAAAGTACATATATGCCAAATTGTAATTATCTAAATCACAAGCATAACTTCTTAATGCTTCAAACAATCACACTAGAAACACACAAGCATAACTTAACTATAGCATAAGGCCATACAAATTGCTCATAATCCAAATCATCACCCATAATTCCTAATATGATGCTACAAATGCACATACCAAGCATAAACACACCAAAATCCACCAACGTAGTGTCAATCTTGACATAGCCAGCCTTATTTAAATATACACACACTTGAAGATAAACATTTCACACATAAACTCAACATAACATAAATGTATAAAATACCCACATGATTCAATTATTGATTTTACTCATCAAAAGCACTTCAACATTAGAAATACATAAATAAATCTCCAAGTCAACAAAATCATCATCATAATCAAATATACATATTAATAAATGAGCACTTTTAGTAGAATTATTAACTCAAATGAAATTAAAACTCAATTTGACTATAAAACGTAATAGGTTATCAATAATTAATAACTGGATTGAAAATAAATTGACATAAATTATCTTCGTGAAAAGAAAAAGTTTGATCAAAGGGTTGTCCAAACCAGAGGTTCAGCAAAATGTTTATAGAGTAGTAAAAATATATATATGTTTCAAGCAACATAACTGAATTGATTGATTATTCGGTTCGTTTGTATTTAAATTCCTATCTGAAGCAAGCTTTGGATTGCAACATAGCACGTTTTTCAATATTACAAATCATTTTTACCAACCCTAGTGTCGCGACATAAATTATGTTAACTTATCTTGATAATTTCGGTATAATCGTAACAAATATATTGATGGCTTTTAATTAACACGGATTGTATAATTGATTTATTCACATTTTTAATCTCCCATGTGATTTCACAAAATGTATATAACTATAGCTATTCTAATGATTTCAAAATATATTTTAGCTTCTCCCGTAGGACAAATTTCTCGTAAAAGTGAATAAATTATGGGCGTTTTATTTCAATATCTATGACATATCTTACCAAGTAACCATAGATGAATATTTGAATAAATTTTACGTACTGTTACTAATATTGGTATAAATGTCTAAACAACATAATTACTTAAATGATCATTTGGAATATAGTCAATCTTCGGATCGTTCACGATATCCTATCATTTGGTAGTAACAATTAGGTAGTAACAATTAGGTCATCCGGTTGATAATGAGATACTCTGTGTTCAAATTTTATAAGAAAAATTTATTTGAACAATGATAATGACCGGTGAACACCTGATTGGGTTAATAGCAAATGAAACGTATGTGATAAAGAAATAGGTTTGTAAATTTAATTTAAAAAGCAGATATAAGTACCATGTTTGTCAAAGGATAAAATAGTGCATCGTATAACACAAATCAATATAGTGGTGAGTAATGTATAAACCACAAATGGTTATGAAACTTTTTTGAGATTGATTTATTATAAGTTATTGTAAAGCACTTACCAATGAGAATAGCAATGATGCATCATCAAGTTACTGAATAGCACTTATCAATCTATGACAGAATTTTAGAGAGGGATTTGAGTGATTAACACTTTTAATGTATATAAGTGAACGGTCAAGTTAAATAGCCACTATAAGAATTAACAACATGTCATAATTATCAATAACAAGGTTATGATACAACAATTTAAATAAATATAGTAAATATAGTAATTAGGTACTGATATGGTATTAACAATATCGTTTCCAAATTTGAAATATTTAACTATATGTGTAATATGATTCAAATCAATACATTTCAAAACAAAAACCTAATAGCGGTACTAAATTAGTGTGCCGTAGTCTTCCTAAAATTTCTATTTCTAGTAAGAACTCTTTCTTAAAGCTTTCAAAGTTAAACCTGTTCAAAGCCTTGTACACACACATGTTTTTAGAGCTCTAACACAAAAAATATGAGGGGACACTTGTCTCGCGGATTTCTTGAGATTATGAAGAATTTGCATTTTAAATCCCATAATATATTGCGTTTAGTTTGCTAATAATCTTATGTTAGAGAGATTTTAAAATGCAAAGGAGGTTGGGAGGATTTTAAATTATTTTGCCAAAATATTTAACAAAATATTTACGAAAATCTAGAAGTTCAATAATAATATATTCTAATGTACCCTTAAAACAGTAATGGTCTATTATAATAAATTGAATAAATTGTCTCCTAAAAAGTTATCATTTCCAACGGTTACTTGGTAAGATATGTCATAGATATTGAAATATCTGTTATGTTCATAATTTATATAAAAATGATAACTACATTAATCCTGTTGAGTTTACACGAATTTCTAGGGACTGTCATCAAATAATCCCGATATGGTACTTCAATTCTACGAGAGTTATGAAAAATAGCTTCTCTTTTTCGACTTACCATTCTCTATAATTCCAAAAATGAACTAATCAAAATTTGTATGTTGCCCCAAAGAAATATTACACCATGTAAGAAACCAATGTCAAACTTCTTTTACTTCTGAAAATGCAAAAAATAAATGATCCATAGTTTCTCAATCTCCATTGCATAACGGACATAAAAACGATGGAACGATCATCCCCCTCACACTTAAAGTTCATTCTCGTAGGAATCCTCTTTAATAACAACCGCAAGACAAAACAATTAATTTTTTGTGGTAACCATTTATTTCAAACATTTTGCATCTCAAAGGTTTGAATATATTGATCACATAAGTTAATATATAACCTTAAAAATTGATTGATGCTCTAATTGTGATTTCTCTTAAGCACGTGATTTCTCGTAAAAGATTATATTTATATAATTGATTTTTTAAGTTCTTAATACAAAGGAAATTATACAATTATACATCATTAGTCTTTTTTTCATATATATTTCGGTATGATAAATTTTTATAAAACTAATCATGGGCATATTTAATATTGATAATTAAGCTGGAACCGTTGAAAATGATAACTTTTTACGAGACAATTTATTCAATTTATTATAATAGAAATTATCTGTTAGTAAAATGCAACTATTGAGTTTGATGTTTATAATTTTATTAATCCTGTTGTCAACTTAATTTGGCTAATCATGGGCATATATTTCCAAGAACTTACGGCATTATTATAATTCATAATTGATTATCTTAGCATGAAATATGATAATTTCTCGATATCTTTTACGAGAAATATGTTATAAAACTAATCATGGGCATATTTAATAAGAAATATATTGTTGATTTAAGGTTATAAATATATTTCTTAATCAATACTTAATATATCAACACTATTGATTTTTTTATGTGTATACAATACTCGAGAAATCAAGGTGCTTAAGATGGTTTACGTGCTTAATTCATTGATTTTTTTAATTGTATAAGGTTTACATGTGGTAATTAGTAATTATAGTTATCTATGATAAATCGTTTTTTGATAGCGTCATACGTGATGTTTGAAGGGTGCCGATATGAGAGTTGTTACGTTGTGTTATCAAGCTTTGTGTGTATGTGAAAAAGAGTTAATGGGTAAGTGTAATACTGTGATCAAGTACGTGTTCAATTTGATGCTTAAATGATGGTTGGTGACGAGCGTGACACTGAGTGACATGTGGTCTAATACCTACCCCCTAAGTGGATATAACCAACTAACCAAGCCTTCAAATATGGCAAGTACTGACCATGGGTAGCAGATCTTTTAGAGCATGGGGTGAACCACTCTTGTTGCGTGCATGATGGGTTGGTGTGACACTTGTGAGACGCCAACTAATTATCCCTCTTCTAGGCCCCGTAAAAGATCAACCCATATACTCCTTCATACCGCAACTCACCCAACTAAACTCTCTCCCTATCAGGCTCTCACTTATTTTATGTATGTCTCTTTCTATACAGAAAGAGTTTTAATACATATGGTGAAAAATAAATATGAAGAGTTTTAATTATCTGAAAGGTGAAAACTTTGCTCTCCATTTTTGTGTTAAAAGCCTAATCGGTTATACCTTAATGAATTAGGCTTATACAATTTTAAGAAATTAGGATAATCTTAAATTTATTTCGGTATAATGAAATAAAAGAGAAAGTGTGTTTTATAACTATATTAAGTATACAAATCTTTCTTGAGAACCGTTTGAGATAAAAGATAACTTTTTATATAAATTTATATAAATGTGACAACTATCACCTGATTTGGCTAAAACGATTGCTAAATATCATTGAGAATGCTTAAACATTAGTAAAATTAGAATATTGAGATAATCAATTTATTCACCCAATATATAACGCGTTCATTTTTGTCACGTCTTATACATTTAATATAGTTATAAACAATTTAAATAACTTGGGCGTATAAAGCCCTTGTCAAGTAATTATAAAACTAATCATGGGCATATATTTAATTTCTTATTCAACAAAATTACTATAACACCCATGGGAGAATGCTTCCCCAATTCCTAATCTCCTAGAGCTCTTGGCCCGTAACGGTGTGAAGTTTGGTGAGGCTGTATGGTTCAAGGCTGGAGCTCAAATCTTTAGTGAAGGTGGGCTTGATTACTTAGGAAACCCAAGTTTGATCCATGCTCAGAGCATCTTGGCCATCTGGGCCACTCAAGTAATCTTGATGGGTGCAATTGAGGGTTACAGAATTGCTGGTGGGCCCTTGGGCAAGGTTGTTGACCCACTTTACCCCGGTGGTAGCTTTGACCCATTGGGTTGTTGAGTTGAAGGTGAAGGAGATCAAGAACGGAAGACTAGCAATGTTCTCTATGTTTGGGTTCTTTGTTCAAGCCATTGTGACCGGAAAGGGGCCATTGGAGAACTTGGCCGATCACCTTGCGGACCCTGTTGCCAACAATGCTTCGTCTTATGCTACAAATTTTGTGCCCGGAAAGTGAATATTGTTCCAAATGTGAATGATTATATGGTTATCTTTGGGTTTCTAATGCGTGTTCTTTTTGTGTATTTGGCCACTAACTAAAGAATTGTTTATTGAAAAAAAAGAGCAGTAAGCACCAGAGCTGTAAAAGCCATGTGGACTTTGACACAGCTGCAATGGTAGATGTTTGTAGCTTGCATCACCTATCAAGATATTGGTCAATTTTAAGATATGGTTTATCGAGTAAAATTTAAAGAAGAAAAGAAAAAATGCTCATCGTTCACTTCCATCTTTACCGTTTTCATCAGCCAAATAATAGACTAACACATACTTGATAGAAGAGATATTCGATTCAAATGACAACTTTAACTGCTTGGTTATATGTTTGACTTTGTCAAATGGGTAAAATCTTAAAAGAATGGGTGAAATAAATAAAAAATGATGAGAATTATACTTGAATCAGAAGTGAACAGAATTGAAAATAGGGTCAAATTAAATTGAGTTTTAATTTCTTATACACATTAATAACTATAATTATAACATAGAAGCCCAATAAAGCATAATTAAAATGGTTATTCTCAGTGATCAATTTTTAATTCGGTATTTTACTGAAAATAAACACATTAATTAAGGAAAAAGTAAATATTTAAATTTGTAATTAACCTAGTTACCACATGTTCTTTCCCTTCTTTGACACTTCCCATATAACTATTTACTATATTACTAAATAAGTTTAATACTATACTTTTAATTAATGTTTTATGATTTTAATTAATTATATATACATATATATATTGTACATAATATTAAAAATCGCTATCTTACCGTGATAACCGCTATCATAAATTAGGGACTTTGACCGCTATTTAATTTCCCACCGCGATAACCGCATAGCTCATTATGACTTTATTGACCCATTAACAAGGGTTTATTGGAAAATTAAGTAAAACCGTTCTCATATGATAGCGTAAATATATAATTGATCAATATACCTCTACTAATGAGGTCATTAATGGTGTTAAAAACCGTTCTCATACGAAAAATAGTTCTCCTTTAAACATTTGTGTATATATATATGAAGATTTATTTGAGAATTGTTTATATATTTATATATAAATCAACGGTCCATAAAAATGATGGCTCGTTAATAATACATTACCGAGGGTTATTTTGGGAAAATCAAGTCTCGCTCTTTAATATATATAAAAGACCAAAATACCCCTACTAATTAGCATTTATGGTGGTTACAAATGATACTCGCGGTACTCGCAATATGAATGGTTCTCAAATGAACTTCTCCATATATATATATATATATGGGGGGATTGTTCAAATGAGAACTATTTTTCATTTGAGAACCAAATCTTGGCTCTTTGATTAAAATTAATCGATGCTAAGAATTTTTGACGTCTCATTAATGACGCTCCACTAGGACACAATTAATGAGTCATTAACGGTGTTACAAACAGTTCTTGTTTGAGAACCGTTCTTAATGTGAGTACCATTTCCAATTCCCAACTACCATTAATGGTCATTGATAGGGTTATTTTGGTTATTAATATGTTTAAAAAACGTGAATTGTGTGTAGGTGGATGAATTATTATTTAACGAGGCTTGTTTTTCATAAAATACCCCTCATTAATCAGCTAATCATTAGTCATTATTGAGGCGCCAAAATTATTAGCCATTGATTTATTTTAATTAATGGTCAAGATTGGTTCTCGCTGTACTCGTAATAAGAATGGTTCTCAAATTAACTCTCCCTTATATATATATGTGTGTATATATATATATATATATATATTATAGAGAGTGAGGAGGGATCTGGTGAGAACACATGTTAAATAGAGAACGGTGAAAACACTTGTAGGCTAATCATTTAATTAAATAAATAAAAGATCTAAAATCAACCTACCTTAATTAAACAAAATCATTAAAATTTAACATACCTTAATTAACCAAGATTAATACCAGCCATTAAATAAAGATCATCCAATAGCTATAAACTGTTCTTCAAGTTCTCACATTAAAAGGTATTCTCATTTGATCCTGCCCCCCACCCTCTCTCTCTCTCTCTCTATATATATATATATATAAGGTTGGCAATTTCTGGGTCGACCCGAAACCCGACACGAACCTAAAACGGGTCAAAAGCGGGTTGACACGAAATAAATAGGTCGGGTTAGGGTTAACCCGATAACCCGAGAAGGACCCGTATGACCCGTTTATAGGTAAAACTATAACATTTTAAATTTTCTTTAATACTTGAACTTTAAATTTTGAAAAGAAGATTATGAATTTAAATAAGAGAGTGACATTTTAGGACAATAAAACCCGTCAAACAAAAGTACAAAACCCTTAAACGTTAAAAACTAAAAATAAACAATAAAAAATTTACAGTTAAAACAATAGTACGTTATTTTAGTATTTACTATTTTCACTATATGATTTTGAAACTTTTACATTTGATTATTTTATAGGTGATACTATAGTATTTTGGATCGATTATAATTCTATTTAATGATGAATAATCTTAAATTATTTGGTTTGTTCAATGACATTTTATTATATTCAATTATATAAGTGAATAAAAAAGTAAAATCAAAATTTCAATCAAACCGAAATAAATATCGTATTTGAAATTCGAATACAAGGGAAACGAACATTGATTATTAAAGTTTTAAAATATAAATGAAAATCGTTTTCGAAATTTTGCCGAACATTGGAAAACAAACATGTAATTTGAAATATTGATAAAGAAAATCGTACTCGAAAACTGGAAAATTCTCGTTGGTGACATTTGGCCTAAATGGGTCGACCCGAAGGTTACACGAACCCGACACGAAAAAACTAACACGACCCGAACTTGACACGAAAATAAATGGGTCGAAATTGGGTCGACACGAAACTGACCCGAACCCGATAACACGAACCTGACCCGAATTGACAGCCTTAGTATATTACGCATTTCGGGTTATCCAAACCGAATATCGTATCAACGTCACATCATCTTTCACTTTCCACTTAAATCCTCTCCCGATACCATACGGATGAATTTACAGTTGGGTTAATATGTTAAAGGCTTCTTGATATGATTTTACTTTCATTTACGGTAATAGCTAAATTTAATAAAAAAAATTATTTGATAACTTATTTATATACACAATTGTATAAACTTCTATTATTTGAGAATGATGAATTATTTTAGACATCATTGTTAAATTATGAGTTGTGTTAAATAAAGTCTATGTAAAAAACATAGTCCTAAAATTTTAATATTCAATCACAGGTGATTCAGTATACAATCACATGTGATTTGTAAAAGTATCACATGTGATTTACGAAAATGTCACTCCGTCCAAAATTTTAAAATTCAATCTCGATCATTGATGTCATTGATCTAAAGGTTAAAATTAGTCCCTTAGGACTATGAACTAAGTATGGACTATATTGAACGTTCTTCTAAATTATATATATAAGTTTATTTGAGAATTATTATTAATTCGAGTACTATTTGTAATCACCATTAATACTCATTAATAACTTATTAATAGCGTATTTTGGTATTTTATGTCTTCTCAATTGTGAATGTAAAGAGCAGCGACTTGATTTTCTCAAAATACCTCTCATTAATATGTCATTAATCAACCATTAATGAGCTGTCATTTTTATTGGCCATTGATTTATTTTAATCAAGGTCTCGTACTCGTATTAAGAACGGTTTTCAAGTAAATCTTCCCCTATATATAGGGTTAGGATCAAATTAAAATATGCTTAGAATAAGAAGTATAAAAAAATGTGAGAGTGACATGTGTCTCATGTTTTTTCTGATTATTTCTTTATCCTCTCTTAATTTCTCCACCTTTCTATGATTTGCTTGTATTTGTATTTTACAGTATTTTTTCTGATCCCATACATGACATATTTGTAGTGCTAATAATTTGTAGCACTAATGTTCATTAATGACTAATTAATATGTACAGTTTGGTCATTTATATATTTATTCAACCGTAAATTACGTCAGAATAGATTAGTCATTGTTCAATTAGGCTTAATTTTCCCAAATACCCTTATTAATGGCTCATTGATGAGCAT
>JAUEJL010130513.1:0-11313 GCA_032274825.1 Drosophyllum lusitanicum | reverse complement strand
GGCACCTTCTTTTATTCGTCTATGCAAAGTTGATTTTGAAACACTTAATGATTTTGCAATAGACCGAATGTTTGTTCGATGGCGTAACGGGTGACACTTGATTTAAATCGATTTGGACCCTTTTCCTCCCAACAAATTTTGGCATTTTTGAAGATACATCAATTGTTGATCCGTTGTAGGCTTGAAGTTTAGCCAAATGCCAAATACGGCTTATTGTTCGCGTAGAAACGCTGTAGTGTGCAGCTAAATCACTTATGGAACCCTTTTTTAACTTTCCATCAGAACTTTGTTGCAATAGAGATCGATATATATCTTGACGTTGGATGTTACTTGTGTTTTTTTCAGTGAATGTATTGGTGGAAACCTCCATAATTTAGTAAAAACAGACACGATTGGATTGGGTTAAAAATGATATGATTGACCTTTCATAGGGAGAAATTGGAGCCAAACTTTGGTAAAAGTGAGTTTAGCTCAAATTCAGTAAGGCGTTGAAAATTTTGGTGGTAAATTTTGCCTCCAAACGTTACGATTAGCAAAAAGAAAAAAAAAAGACAATTTTTTTTTAGTGACATGTGGAGTCCAATTTGCAGGTGTATTTGAAGTAATTAATGGTTCATTAAGTACTTTTAGTTTTCAAATTACTTCATACGGCCGAATTGATAATAAGGGTAGATCTGTCATTTTGTTCCAATAAAGTAGTATTAAGTGTGGTTTTCTTAAACTGTGTTTTTTTCTTATGAACAATAATTTTGGGACGGAGGAAGTATATTACAAGCCGATCTCGAGCTTATAATGGCTAGCTAAGCTTAAGCTATAATCAAGCTTTCCAAGTTTTATACACACAAATATTATTGTTATTTGATCTTACTATAGTTAGTTTGCTTATTTAAAGTAAATTCTATATAAACATTCAAGCTAAGCTTGAACCTCCATCATAATACCCACCAGGTTGTCATTCTGTCAAGCTTAGTTTGACTCTAACTTGTTTGCAATCATAGTGGAGAGAGAGAGAGGAGAGAAGTCAGAGATAATGGGGATATGAGAGGATAGGTGTCATTTTATCTTTTATTTTTTACATTAAGTGTTCTATTTTTACACATTAAATATCGCATAAGATTGAAATTAGCCACGTTTAACAATTTTTACTACAGAGATTAAATGTCACATATGATTGAAATCAGCCACATCAACAATTTTTACTACTTACTGGTAGTTTGACCGGTATCCCATATCATCTTTTTGTTAGAAATTATACACACACACACAACAAACTTGTTTTGTTAAAATTGGTATTATGATAATGTATTTTCTACAATAATAATTAAGGCCTTAAATATTCATAAGGAAATCTAAAATGGTCACACTCCAGTACTATTGTTTTGATCGTCATTAAAGAATTGCCTACTTAACCAGGCTGTCACATTTGCTCATCTTGCCACCTCTATAAGACAATCTACAAGAACAATACCAGAAAAGAAACTACTTCCAAAAAGAACTCTACAAGACACTCTCCTCAACATAATATCTTTCTGCTAATTCGCGTTAGTAGAAGCAAATCTGATGTTTAGAAAGGACTCGTGGAATGGTTTACCACAACAGTTGCCGCATCCCAATTTCGCAGTTTGTACCAACAAAGATCTTCAAGCAATGCAGGACAGAAGTTGAAATCGACACAAAAGTCCATACTTTTTAGGGTTGGGAGTTGGGGTTGTGATGTGCAGGACGCATTTCAGAAAGTATCTGCTTTGTTCTTTCAAGAACACCAAAGAAAATGGAGCCTCCTATACCTATCCACAGGACCCGTGGCCCAATCCCCTGCATGGTGCAAGCAAAGCATATAATCACATTTCTAAAACAGATAGTTTATGACCCGAGCCAGTTTAGCCCCAATCCTTACACGTTAATTTTGTGTAAGGTTCATATCTAGTTTTTATATCATGTCAACAATTGCCGCCCTTAACATTTCTGATTATCCCTATAAAAATATAAGAGACTAAGTAAAAACATAACCAAGGAAGCTTGCTCCAGAAAAGTTAGACTTTAATTAAAGGGTTATAAACCACTTTAATGAGATATACAATACTATATTACTTATGAAGAAAGATTAGACCTTTAGAAACGCAGAAGATCCTTCTTCTTTTAAAATAGTGCCAACACAGTGGGAGATACTTCGATATTGGTTACCCGAACCCTGCAAAGCATCAACATTCCAAGTGATGGTGATTGTTTAAATTGTAGCTGCAAGAGACCGAAAGTGAAGGAATACTAAAAATAAAAAGGGAAATTTCTTAGGCAAGTGATATTTGCACTCACTTTATTATCTTTACGACCTTACATCACCAATCTTGGCCCCAAAAATAATGAGGTAATTTATATCTTTTACCTGTCTTTATAATATATATGTGTGTGTGCACTTTTGTATGACCTCTTTATAAGGACTATAACACGAAAAGGGTGAAATGCAAAATTGGTAAACTATCATTCTCCATGCTCTTACGCATGTCTTAAGGATAAAGTTGGAAATTTCATAAAAAAGGAAACGAGTGCAAGTAAAGATAAAATATAGACAGTACCTGAACCATCAATCTAGTCTTTATTACATCTAAAGGTGTAGTAATGGCTCCCGTGATTGCACCTGTACCCACAATTTAGATGGCTAAGCGATCTGAGGTAGTTTGGTTACACTTAAAAAGCATATACAAAAGAAATCAAACATAAAAAGATTAAAAGAATAAAAGAAAAGGCAGATCAAGCTAAGCGGTACAATTTTCTTCAAAGGAATGGTTTAACATAGCTATTACCTGCAAAAGCACCAATCACAGCATTCTCAGGGCCGCTAAGATTCCTTTTTGCCTGTAGGGAAAGAAAAAAAAAAGTTTTACTTCTAATTTCATAATGTCAAGATTGAATTACAACATGAAATACATTGTATACTCTTTTGATTAAATTAAAATCATGTGATTAAGTACCTCCTAAGTCCCACCTGCAGATGAAATAGAAGATAATTCAACAAAGCAAAGGTGTAGGCAGCTAAATACAGGACTATTGTAGTAAACAGTGATTTAATCTTCTTTACAACCTTGCAGTAACATGACTGTTTGGGGGATATTCACAAGGAGCAAAGTCATCTTACCGCTAGTTTATACCCAATTCGAAGCTGCTCATATATGCAAAATTGGAAGGCGTCAAAAGGCAAGTCTCGTAATAGAAAAGAACCATACCCCTGTAATTTCAAGAAATGGGTTTGTCATAAAGCCCAAAAGAAACAAATAATATCTAGCATACATATTGTTAAACTTAAATCATACGCTGAGCTACCTGCATGTATAAAAGAATGTAGCCAGCTTTCGGGAACCAAAACTTAAGGAAACAAATTAACTGTGACTATTTTGATTCATTTACTGCAAATGGTGTGGTTTGGATTGCGTTTCATCTCAATTGAGTCAAATCAAAGAGGAATAGATCAAATGGGTTAGAGAGGTCAAACGGGTTGAAAGCCACCAAAAAGTCTAGTTTTAGATTGTAATGCATACAACCTCTGGTGAAGTTTTATTCAAAGATTTAAATACTTAATGTAATAATTTTGTTTCTATACTCGTAATTAACTCATTATTATTTGAAAAAAACGACTCATTCCAACCGAAACCCATTTGACCCGTTACCCAACCAGTCAAGTAGCCAACCTTGCCACCTCTACTATCAATCACAAGACAACTCCTGATTTAAGTTAAAAAAATTCACAATCTGTTTGTTTCTCAAAATCACATACCGCAAAAAGTCCTTTAAAGCCCTCTTTAGCAACAATAAGTCGAACAGCATCAGGGGCTGAAGCAAAATGGCCAGTCTGCATCCTTTGCTTAACAACCTGCATATCATGGTTCTTGGAGGTTTACTTTCAAAATATTATAAATTTATCATTATCCTATCTTCAAGATAATTATTAGGCAAGTCATTTTAGAATTTCTGAATTGTTAGTTTGAGATAAACTTTAATTACAGGTAGAATAGGAACTGGATTGGTTGAATGGTTTCCTATGTCTATTAGCCCTACCTTTTCAGATTCAACTGCTCTTCGCCATGGGAGATCTTCCTGTACCTTCGTCCAGGTTCACTTTAACTCTAATCCTCAATATGGTTGATTCTACCTTTAGCAAGTTAACAATGACCCAATTTAATAAATGTGTTCGAGATTATAGATTGGATCGATTTAACCCTATCATGTTGATTTTTCTATTCGTCTTCCTCCTGAAGGCAAAAATGTTCTATATCCCAAATCCTTCCAAATGGCGAATCTTAGACTTCACCATGATAAGTTATATCGTGATGTTTTGAAGTTTTATGGCGTTCATGTTTCATTGATGTCCCCTCATGGAATCTCAAAATTCTTGGGTTTTGAAGTCATATGCAAGTGTTTAGACCAAGAACCCTCTCTAGGTGTTTTTAGGCTTTTATTTAAAGTTGGTAGTGGTTGGTATACTATCAAGAGAAGACATCTCCAGGCCGAGATATTTACCACCAGAGACTCCTTAAGAAGTTGGAAAGATAATTTCTTGTCATTGATGTTTCGATTGTTCATCAGGGTGAGGAATTCTTATTGGTCTGGAATTCCAAGCGTGATATTTTAAAGAACAATACCCTCCCTTTCTATTTAGAATGTGATCTCTGTTTATGCCATATATTTTAAGGAATACGAGTGAGCTTGAGTGAAAATTTCCACGAACCAATACTAGTGCATTGTGACATTAGCCAAATCTGGCAGGACAAAGAACTCACCCCAGTGCCTTTCTTGAAGAGGAAGGATATGTATAGAAATTACTAATTGTGGTGCTTTTTTTACTCACATATTTTATAATGGTGCGTTATTGTTTATGGTTTGCTGTGTTTTTCAACTTCAGAAATTATGTGAAACGCCAATCTTAAAGATTCCTCCAATACAGCCATATCTTTTAGTTCCACGTCCATTAAATCCCTGACCAGCTTACAGATTTGTTATACCTGATTCATCGCCCTTACCTCAAAAGATTCATCATGAAGTTGATGGTGGGGAATCTGATACTCAACAGACTCTTGCAGAAACTCAAAACAAGCCCGCTACAAGTACACTTAGAAGTTCAACACGGGGGCAGATGAGAATGAGCCTGAAAGTCACTGTCTTACTCGGAAAAGACGTCCCACTCATTCTGTCCAGAATCCCACTCAATAGGGTGCAGTTAAAAAGGCGAGGGCTTCTCATATGGAACTTCCTAATTCAGTTCCAATTGGAGTCCCAATATCCGTTCCTCACGTATCTCCTATTGTTATTCTTTCTGATTCCTCCGAAATTTATAGCACCCTTAAACGAATGAGGGTGGCGGTTAGGTCTACCATCGTGAATATCCCTCCTCCCGATATCAGGAGTCCAGGGAGATTTAAAAATTGTTCTAATGAATTTTACATGGAAGAAGAGCCTCTTAGCGAATATGAAATTTTCTTGCAAATGCAGCCTCGTGGTCCTTCTACTTATCTTCCTCTTCTCCTCTAACATCATACTGACTTGGTTTTTCTGTAGGGTCCAACTAAGGATTTGGTGTCTGAGGAGATTGCTGAAAATGCGAGTAACCCTATAGATTTTACCCTCCAAAGTATGAAAGATCTGAGATTATCCGAAATCGGTAACCCGTCCGGGAACGCCACTATGGTCCTTGAAGGTTCTTCTTTATTCATGAATAGACCCTTGCTCGTGATAGTATCTTCGATTCTGAAAAGGGTCGGCTTGAGTTTATAAAAAAATGTGGTTCCTCTTGGCTTCAAAAATATGATGTCTGGATCAAGTAACAAGGTTGCCTTGAAGTCTTTAATTCATCATTTAGTCAGGGCAATCTCTACCAGTTCAGAGATGATCTCCAGAATTGGGAAGTATGAGGAGAATGTACGGTATGCCGCTGAGCTGTGGTCAAGTTTAGAGAAAGAAGTTCAAAAAATGAGTTTTCAAGGTACTAAAGAGATGGAAACTGCTCATGCTGAAGTGAGTTAATTAGAAAAATGTAATCACCACTATCTATTTTTGACCGGAGAAAACAAGTGATATAATGTCTTTGAATGGTATAGTTGGCAAGTTAGAAGAGGAGAAGAAGAAATGGAAGAGTGATGAAGATTTCATGAACAAAAGACTAGTTGAAGAGGAGAAGTTCAAGAAGAGCGAGAGTGAATTATTTACCGTCCAAAAGGAGGTTCATGTCCTGAAATTAGTAATCCAGAACAAAGACAAAGAAGCTCGTACTGAGCATGCCAGAGTTGGAGAAAAACGACCAACTTTTGAAGAGAAGAAACATTTAGAAATTGATTTGGAAAAGGAAAGCGATCAAAGGGAAAAAAATGTAGTTCTCAAGACATTCCTTAAGTTATCCAGATAGAAATGCATAGTGAGTTAGTGACGAGTTTATTTCACCCTTTCGAATTGTGGTTGATATCCCTTTGACAGAAGTTCCATACTATGAGCCGTTGGTTGACAAGAGGTATTGTGATTCACTAGCCGTTCTAGATTCTCTCCCTCTTCCTTTTATTGATATTGTTGCATCATCTACCGATTTGGAAGTGAATGAGTTGCTGGCTCTTCGACCAAAAAATTGGAAGAGTAAAACTACTTAGGGTTGTGCTATTCGTATATTTTGTTCCTTATAGTGCTGCTTCATCAATTTTATATTGTGGACATTTATTTTGCTTCTTTTGTTGATGTCCACGTATTACTATGTTAATTGCAGCTTATCAACTTCTAATAGAATGATGCTACCTCGTTTTAAAATAATTGGTTAATCTGATTACTTTTACAATCCACATTTAAGCTCTTATCCCGCAACCTAAGTGTAGCATAGGGTGGAGGGATACGACTGTCCTCCGATCAAAGTCCTTAAATGTGACTTCCGATAAAGCTAATTAATTTTCCGAAGTACTTTATAAAGAAAATCGCATATTTCATTACTTTAATAATTTGTCTCGTTTGAAAGTGACTCGAGATCTTACATAATTTACTTGCTCGACTATTCTATAAATAGCATCGCTCTAAGTTTGTTGCATGCTAGGTTCTTTCGAGTTCCTTCCATCAAGATTAGCCGGCTTATAACATCCATTAGGGTTTGCTTCAATCACCTGTTAGGGTCCTTCCCATGTTGGGCCCGATTTCCTTGGTTTTCAGTTCTACTATGCCGTATATCTCCCAGACCTATCCTAGCCGGAAGATATCCTTCCAGACCCTTCGGTTGTAGTATTGGTCCACTTTTTGTTTATCATGAGCTTGTCAAATCGAACCAACTTCTCTTCGTTCATCTAACATATCCAAATTGAGCTTAGCTCCGATTCGTTGTCATTACCTTAATAACTCACATATCTGTAAACGCCGACTTCCGTTGGGAGTAAGGCTTCTGTTTCTTAAGTTTAGTTGAATGGCGTCTCCGCCATACTCCTTTTGGGTGTGGTTCGATGAGCCCATAAGACATTAAGCAATTCATCTACCGAACTGGTTCGAATTTTCCATAATCTCTTTTTTATCCCTCTGCTACTATCTCCTTATTGGTAACTTCAACCTGGCCATTGGCTTGTGGGTATGCTACTAACGTGAAAGCTTGATTAATGTTCAACCCTTCGCACCATTCCTTTAAAAGGATTTTCAGCAAATTGTTTCCTATTGTCACTTACAATGGTATGGGTACTACTCCGAACCGACCGACAATGAAATCTCTTACAAAATTGACCATATCTCGTCAATATATAGTGGCTAATGGCTTGGCTTCTACCCACTTAGTGAAATAATCGATTGGTAATACTAAAAACTTAACCCTCCTAGGTGCCTCCGGATTCTGGAAATGGTCCTACAATGTCGATTCCCTATTTCGCAAAGGGGTATCTGAACTAACTGAAACCAAATCGTGTTTTGGTTTCGGTAACTTTTGCATGACCCCAAAGCACCAAAGCACGATTTGATGTTGATTACTTCAACATGACCCTTTGAGAAATGGAAAATCGACATTGTTAGGCCATTAACGAAGGTACCCGGAAGGGTAAAGTTTGGTAGAAGCCAAGCAATTAGTCACTATATCTCGACAACACATGGTCAATTTTGTATGGGATTTCATTATCTGTCGGTTCAGAGTATCCCATACCATTGTAAGTGACAATGGGAAACAATTTGCTAGAAATCCTTTTAAGAAACGGTGTGAATGGTTAAACATTAATCAAGATTTCACATCAATAGCACACCCACAAGCCAATGGCTGGCCGGTGGAAGTTACCAGTAATGAGATAGTAGCAAGGATAAAAGGGAAAAGTCAGACCGATTAGGTAGATGAATAGCCCAATGTCTTATGGGTTCATCGAATCACACCCACAAGGAGTACAGCAGAGACACCGTTCACCATAACTAATGTAATACCCATTTCCTACCTTCTTTGCAATTGAGAAGTTTTAGATTGAGCAATTAATAAAAAGAATATAGCCCCTTTTATTTATTTATTTATTTTTGACCTTTAACTAATAGTGTTAATTGGGGAGGGAGTGTTTGGACAAGGGTTAGCACAAGGAAAAGGTATAAATACTAATCAAGGCACAAAACCCTAGAAGTTCATTGTCGGCGCTCCCTTGCTAGTGTGTGTTTAGTGTGTGGTGTATGTGACTGCTAAGAAAAGAGAGCAAGATCTTGGAACCATTCCTTCGACATTTTCTTGTGGAAATCGATCAAAGCTATACGAGGTGAGTATCCTCTACCTAAGACAATTGATCTAAATGTTTTAATCCTAGTTAATGGCATCGAATAGAGCTCTGTGTGGGTGTGGGGCGAACCGAGCACAAAACCGAGCAAAAATCTTTGAATCTTGATTTTTAATGTGAGAGCAAAACAAATTAAAGGAATAGGGATTCATCTAAGTAGCATTAGTAACACTATATTGCTTGAATAACCTAGATTGACTGAGGTTTGGTTGAGTTGTTAATAGTTATGCCCTGTGTTTTGCATCGAACTACAATCGAGAGAAAAAAATGGGATGAACAATTTAGAAACCTGATGAAAACAAAATTAAACTGGTAGGGTTTGTTCATGGGGTGTTTGAAATTGGTTGCAATTGGAATTTCATGATTTGGTTGAATATTGGGTAAGATTGAATTAGTAAGCATCGACTGGCGATTCTTGAATCACGAAGTCCTAGATCGCCAAGTGGTAGACCAGGGTGATGAATCGCCAAGTAGTGGGCAAGTGCACCGAATCGCCAAGTGACCTAGGCCACTAGATCGCCAAGTGACCCAGGTCACTGGATCGCCAAGTGAAGATATGGTAGGATCGCCAAGCTCAAATGGGATAGTAGGAGGGTAGTTTCTAGTGTTGTGTGTTTGACCAACCTTAGATAGCAATAGCATTTGACGTGTCGAAACCTTGATTGTAGGTCGTTGCCGGTAAAACCGTTGTGACTAATTTTACTACTCGCTGTGATACCGTGCTGTTAACCAGGTGAGTTTTCGCTAACTTATATCTCATGTCGTGATATGTGTGATACCGTGGTGATTACCTGAGCAGATGGCTCGTTGGGCAGATGGCCACCCCGCCTGTGTGACATACTTGACGTGATGTGTATTATATGATGAATATGTTATCTAATAATCTAATATAATGTATGAATGTAGTGTGCTCACTAAGCTTGTGTTTAACCCGTGTTGTTGAATACTTTCAGGACCGTCTCGAGTTGATAAAGGAAAGGCCCCAGCGTGACAGCTACACTTCTGCACCATTGTTTTACAAACTCTGAATTTAATGAACATTTACAAATATTGTACTAAACAATTCTATTTGATTTAGAACCGTAAGTCCCGTGTGTTGGGCCGGTAAATATTTGAGAAGTGATATTGAATATTTTATCTTATTAAGTTTTAATGGATCACTGAGATTATTAATATTATTATTATAAAAATAATAATATTTGGGGCATTAAAACTTATGGAACATAAGCATGTGTCCATTCATGACCAAAGTAGAACCTTGAGGGACCATAGTGGCCTTCCCGGACGGGTTACCGATTTCTGATAATCTCAGATCTTTCATACTTTAAAGGATAAGATCTATATGGTTACTCTCACTTTCAGCAGCCTCCTCCTCATACACCAAATCCTTAGTTGGACCCTTATCTGGATCAACTACACAAAAACCAAGTCACTGTGATGTTTGAGGATAAGAGGGAGATGACTAGAGGAAACATGAGGCTGAATCTGCAAGAAACTTTCCATATTCGTTAAAAGGCTTTTCTTACATGTAAAGCTCATTAGAACAAATTTGAATCTCACTAGGACCCCTGATTTTGGGAGGAGGGATATTCGGTACGGTATAGCGTAGACCTAATCGCCACCCTGATTCGTTTAAGGCCACTATAAATTTCGAACTAACCGGAAAGAATAACAATAGGAAATAGCTAAGGATTGGATTTTGGGACTCCGATTGGAACCGAGTTAGGAGCTTCTACATAAGAAGCCCTCGCACTTTTAGGTGCACCTTATTGAGTAGGATTCTAGACAAAATGAGAGGGACGTCTTTTCCTAGTAACACAGTGACTTTCAGACTCATTCTCATATGCCCCTTGTTGAACTCCTAAGTCTCCTTGTAGTAGGCTCGTTTGGAGTTTCTGAAGCAACAATCTTTCACGTGGGTTAGGGCGGTGAATCAGGTATCACAAATCTTTCAAGGGTTTTAATGGTTGTGGACCTAAAAGATATGGTTGTATTGGAAGAATCTTTAAGATAGGCGCTCCATGTCATTTCTGAAGTTGAAAAGCACACCAAACCATAAACAATAATACACCATTATGAAAATATGCAAGTTATAATAAAAGCACCACAAGGTTTATTAGCAATTTTTACATAAAATACATACCCTTCCGTTTCAAGAGAGGCACTAGGCTAAGCTTTTTGTTCTGCCATAATTGGCTAATGCCATAATGCACTAGTACTGGTTCAGGGATATTTTCCCTCAAGCTCATTCTTATATTCCTTGAAATATATTTGTATAAAGGGATATCACATTCTAAATCAGAGGGGAGGGTATTGTTCTTTAAAATATCACACTCGGAATTCTAGAACAATAAGAATTCCTCACCTTCAGGAACAATCGAAACATCAACAAAAAGAAAATGATCTTGTTGGGAAATTTGCTAAGTGATTGAAACTGTTGGACATGCAAAGGTAAAACTGTTAGAGTAATTTTGAAGAAACAGTTGCAAACTGTTACATTGGTTTGTGAAAACAGTTGTGACTGACAGTTGCTGTGAGTGTTACAACTGTTAGTACAAAAAGCTCAGAACTGTTA
>JAUEJL010130502.1:0-11314 GCA_032274825.1 Drosophyllum lusitanicum | reverse complement strand
TATTATGTTTTTTGGAGGCATATATATATATATATATATATATATATATATATATGCCTCCAAAAAACATAATATAAGGTAGGTGTTGACGCCGATCGACGGACGCCAAAACTGAAAGAACTAATATGCAGCCATGCCAAAGCTGACCGCTACCAAAGTGCCAAGGCTGATCAACTTAAGCTCATCATGACGGTTAGAGAAAGAAAGTTACCCGCCAGAATAACCGTTCAAAATTGGTTGTAATCAATATCGTCAGTTATTGACGCCAAAACACTGATTTCTTTGGGAGTTATATAAATAGAACAGTCAAGCACGAATTCAGTGACTACTGTGCACAAGATTATATTCAGATTATCCCAAAGTATATTTTGTACAACCCAGCATGTAGGGTCAACTTAATACTTGAGAAAAGTACTTCATTCACACGGTTTTTCTAACACAAGGGATCAAATTTGAACTTAAAATCTGTAGTTTATCCTAAAAAGTCAAATGACTTGAACAAAGTCTAACAAGACATTTCACATGCCAATGTTCTTTCTGCTACCATCAGATGTCAAGACTCCCCTATTTAAATGGCATCCACTCTGGATGTATATGTTCATGTTTAATCAACAACAGAAATGCAGAAAGTTTAAACCAGAAAATATGATCATATATATAATATAACGACAGCAACTTAGGTTATGATCAATCACAAAACCTCCATCCAGTAGCTTTGAATTTCAGTGCAACAAGATAATGTACAATAAATAGATCTTTGAATAATGTACAAAAATGTTTAAACCACAAAAGCTGTTATGAACAATAATCAGGAGCCAATACCTTGGAATATTTGAATCTCAAATCTGGAATCACGTGCAGCTTCCATATACCATCGCAACGAAATTTCAAACAACAAAGACACATATTTCTGATCCATTCAGTGATGAACATGTTCTTAACGGATACACTCAGTACCCCGACACACCACTATCCAGACAATAAACAGTATCAAACAAATAGCCACATCAATTGCAAGAACAATTCGAACTTGACGACACCATTTATTTCTTATGGTTTGAGTACTAGATCTAGTCAGTGAACTTACTTCTTTTGTCAATGAAATACCAGCCACAGAGCCACCTTGATTATTAGAATCAAGACTCGAAGAATCCACCTTGGTGCCCCCTTTATCTGCAGACTTCCTGTGTTCCTCCACCGCCCCATTTTCTCTTACTGAAATCACATGATCTCTTGTTTTTCTCTTATCCTGTTTGCTAGACTTCCCCAACAATGGGGCTCTTGTTGAAGCCCCGATATCAAGCTGGCCATTATTATCAATGCTGGTAGGGGAAGGAGAGAGACCATCATTATAAGGTGAGGGTATAGTCTCACTACATGTGGTTTCAGTAACGTGTTCCAAAGAGGCGATCAAACGACGTATAACAGGCGCTAGTTTTTCTTGTAAGACGTTGGGATTCAACATGCTCCGACTTGACCCCTTTTTAGCAACTTTCTTGAATTCATCTCTAACATGTTCCAAAAACTCAAGGTTCCCAGGATTACCAAGATTCATGATTGCAAAATAGACGTACCCATCTTCCATTAAATAACCAAAAGTTTTGTTAAACATGGTTTGAAAGTACCATTTGTGATGAGAAGGGGCTTTTTCAAGACATAAAGCAGCCAAATTTTCAACCTCAGGATCTTCACCACCGTTATATGCATACAAAATCCTTCCCCCGTTCCATACACAACAGTAATACACCGTATTACGGATCGAACCCATCTTAGCAAGCAAATAGAAAGCAAGAACTCGCCCAAAAGTAAAAAAAAACGATCAAAAACGCAGATCAGAAGGTATGCGCTGGCACCAAAATTGATGCAAACAGATCCTAAGTAGAGTTCAACACCATCATTGGTGAAAACCCTAGATAAATAGCTAAAAGCAGACAAGAAAGAGTTGACAGATTCAACCAAGTATAGATATGAAGAGTAGAATTAACATGAATCTAGGAACCTTGTTTTGAAGAAATTGAAAAGAGAGTTAAGAAGAGATGTCACCAGTTGCGGTAGCTGTAGCCAGATCTAGGAAGAGAGAATGCAGATGGGGATTGGATTAGGAAAGTCAAAATGTATTTGGGGGATGAACAGAAGAGCAGCAGGCAACAGCTGGTGTTCCATTTGAGAGGTGAAATGAATTTTGACCGGATCAGGACTGGACCCCTTCCTCCCCTTTCCAACATATACCTGTTTGTCCTCCACTCTCTCTCATTTCAACCTTTTCAATTCCCCTATCTATGATTTTATCCACTATTTACCCAAATCTCATTTAAGACCCCTATTGTTTTATTCTTATTATCATTATTATTATATTATGAGACTTAATCCTAAAATATTAGTAAAAGACTTCAAAATAAGAATTTTAATAGCTTTTTTTAATATAAGATTTTATTAGGAGACTAGGTTAGATACACGTGTGATAGAGAATAGAAAATTTGAAAAAATGACGATAGATGACGTCGACATACCTAGATCAGCGGTGGAAGCGTTGAGTTGAGGTTGAGAGCAAACATGATAGAGAAAATATGGTATCATCATACGAAGAGATATGATTGTATTTATTGTATAAGCTATCGATCATTATTGTTACAAGCAATAAGATCAAATATTTATTAGCTAAAAATTAAAAAGAATATACAAAAATTTTAAAATAATAAAATTAAAAATTTGGTTAAATATGATATTTTGAATATTATAAAGTGTAATATGATATTTGTAAATTAGTATGGTCAAATATGATATTATAAGGTTTAAGAAGAGTATATATGAAATTTCTCTAATAAATTTAACTCTATTTTGACTTAGAAAAGTCAAAATTAGAATTTCAATCTTGATTAAATAGATGGTCGGGATTAATCAATTAGATTTATTTTATTAAATAAGAGTTAGGACCATTTAATAAAATTTGATACATATTAGTCTTTTATTTATATTAGAAAATATTAAGATAATTAAAAAGAAAGTCCTATGTTTTTTTTGTAAGCCAAAAAAAGAGGTAAACAACATTAAAAAACACTATATTACACTTAAATGAGAGTGTTTTTATTATTTTGTTGTTTTAATGATTTAAATAATATGTGGGTGTAACAACACTTAATTTAGATGCTACTTATAATATATATATAGATTCCCCGTGTTTTGTCTAAACTCTAAAGTAATAATTTTAGAGTAAGTTACCTTTTTATATGTAATAATATGTTTGGTAGAAGTAATTTGTAGTTTAAGTTATTTAATATGGTAACTAATAGTTAAACTGAATGAAAATGGGATTATAAAACCATGAATTTTGTGACCAAGTTGTCTAAAACTCAAAAAGATTACAATATAATCTAGGTTATTGTTGATCTGTTAACAAAAAGTGCACACCTCCTCTCTACCGTCCATGACTATGACATGATGGGCAAGGTGCATTATGATGAAGTGGTAGCAAGACATGAAATTCCTTTATTTATTGTATCTAACCAAGATTCATGTTACGTATCCAATTTTTTGAAAAGCTGGCATCAAGAACCGAGTGCTCAGGTTAAGTAGTTAACCTAAGTACCGCATATCATCCTCGAACAGATGACCAATCCAAGAAACTCTTGAAGACATTCTCCAAGCATGTTAATTGGAATTCAATCTTTCATGGAATTATCATATTCCATTAATTGAACTCGTGTATAACAACACGTATCACTCTAGTATTGGTATGCTACTCTAGAAGATGTTGTATGGAAGACGCTATCGAACCCATACATGTTGCCGAAGTCTAGTGAAAAGCAATTTTTGGTCCTGAAACCATTCAAAACACGAGTGATAAAGTATAAGTTGCTCGTGAAACAAAACAAATACGTTGAGGTGAAATGTAGTCCGATTACTTTTGAAGTTGGAGACCATGTTTTCTTAAACGTCTCACCGTAGAAAGACATGATATGTTTTAGTTGGTAGGAAAAGTTGAGTCCTTGTTACATCGACCCATTTATAATCATTAAACAAGTTAACATGCAGCCGGTCCACCACTAGAACTTGAAAGGATGTATAAAACATTTCACATATGCGTAGGAAGGTGGTTCTAAGAAACGCCTAGTGGAAGAACATGTAAAATATCCTCGATACCAAAGTCATAAAGTAGTTTCTCAAATTGGTGCAAGTAAAATGGAACCATATATAGCCTAGGTGCAAACTTAATTTGGAAAAACAAGGATGAAAGAAAGGAAGAGTCGCTACCCTCAACTTTTTAACCGCGAGATGCTTCCAAGAGTGAGATTATTTTAAGAGGATAGATTTTTAACATCCCTAAAATGATCCTAAAAGTTTTAATCACAGTTGTTGGATAATTAAGATGTGGTCTAGGTAAATAAAAGTTACTGAAGTTGTAATAAAAGATTGGTTGGCCTCGGGTGTTTTGGGACCCAAGTTAAGTTTACTATATTAATGGAGTGACGGCAATACTAAAGCTCCATGCCTTGTGTGCTCTTTTCTGCCGTTCAAAAAGAAAAGTTTACTATATTGGTCAATAATTAATTATTGTTATATGAAACAAAATAGTGGACCCGAATAATTTTGGTTTTTGGCATGACGAACACAACCAATCAACATCGACATATATTTGTATCCATTTAAAAAATAAAAGATCAACATCTCTAGGAAGTACTTTAAGATATTGAACAAGAACCTGTCTAAGCCGGCAATAGTCAAATGGAAGCCCACCTATTCGTTCATACGCGAAAACAACAGAATTTAACTTGTCTTGTTAGTTTAGTTTTTATGTTTTTTCTTTCTTTTCTATCATCCTTTTCTATTCTGATCAAATGTACCCTTGAAATTAAGAAAGAACTCCAAAACAAGTATTCAAAATTGTGGTTAAAGCAGATATAACATGCTACAGCAGTAAGTTAGGTAGCAAGTCTTTAATGAGGCTACAACTCTTCATGATAAAGATGAAGCCCAAGACCAAAACGGGCACAAGCTCGACGGAATGCCATGGCTTCTGCCTTCTGCACTGGATCACCGTATCCCACCTCATCAACTGACGAAGTTCCCGTCGACTCCCTAAATATCTGCTCAAAAATAAACAACACACGTGTAAATTTCTTTCATTTCATCAACTTCATTCTAAATAATTATACGGAAGGTCAAAATGGTAATTTTCTGTCATTCCATTCAAAACACTCGTCAAATGGTTTGCTGTCTTCATTCAGAACCAAAATCCACATTGACCATAAAGATTGGTAATTTTCTGTCATTCCATTCAAAACACTCGTCAAATGGTTTGTTGTCTTCATTCAGGACCAAAATCCACATTGACCATAAATTAAGATTAACTTAGAATTCAACTCTTTTCAAACATAGCATTGTTTTCGGATGGAGGGAGTAACGTTCACTCTGCGGTTGTTGTTAGATGTTAGAACTTGCAACTCTAGAAGTAAAAGAAAGTTAACTTTGAAGTAACATTTTCCATAGTATCATCTACTAAACAAAAGAGTACTTCTAAACAATGTACATAAGCAAATGAAGTTGCACAGATCACCAGACAATAACAGGTAATGCACATGCTTATCAAGAACAAAATTAGCAGGAAAAGTAAAAGCTGTACCTCTGCATCAGTCCCGTAGATTGTTACCCGATAAGTAACAGAGACAGATTTCCCATCTGCTGAATAGTTAATACTTCGAACTTCCCCAGACCACTCTATAACAGGTTTGAGTTAAAAAATAAACCATATAACAAATACAAGCCAAGTGTAATCGAATAAACTAGAATTTACAATCTTTTGACATACCTGGAGCATGCAAATTCATAATTCTATTCACAATATGCCTGGAAGTCAAAAATGGAATATCATATTAGTCCCTTATCTAAATACAAATATAAAATGCATTCTGTTAAATCTGTTTTCACACATCAATTATCATTTTAAAATACCAAGAACAAAATCGTCATATTTTTAAACACTGGAAGATAAATACAAATACTTCTTCATTGATATGAGTTTTGTCAAGATTTTCTTACAGTGTCTTTTGTTCAAAATATCCTTTTGAGAGGATTATTGATGCATAATGCATCTAACCCCTTTTAGTAGAACCATAAGGGTGCTTTGGATTGGCGTTTTGACTTTTGAGGGAGATTATATGATTATTGCTTTTGCAAAACACAAATAATCAAAAAATAGTGTTTAGTCAACCATTTGAAAATACAAATCATCTGCGTTTTTGTCTTGAAAAAGCACATTGGGACCTGCTTTCTAATCATATGTATATAGAGAACCTGGACTCTTGAGGTAGGACCATTCATGGATTTCGATGGCCTTGTGTCATAATCTCAAGGTAGAGCCTTGACCATTAAGCTTCCAAAAACAACGTTGCCACAAACTTACAAGTCTACTAATTCAAATTCACATAGCCAATAAAGAAATCTAACATATTTATCTATTACTCAATCTCATGAACACAAAAGTCGTGCAGTCTATCTCACGTGCGACTTAATTTATTCCTTGAATAGTGTACTTAATGTCGATCAAATCTTGATAATCAACACTCTCCAAGACTCCAACAGATTGTTATCTATTCCTATCAATGCCATTTTGTTACGCCACTCCTGTACTTGTGGAGTCAAGGTAACAGTGCGGGCCCTAAGAAAATTGAGGAACCATGAAAATCGTTGACTTGTGCAATTGCAATTGCAATTGCACTTGCCCAAATACTCTCCTGCTTTGGGGGCATCTCACATGATGAAACTAAAGCAAATTAAGAACTAAAAACCTCACTTGAGATGCACCAAGTCCATATAAATCGTAATGAACTAGGTTAACAATTCCCATAAGCAAAATAACCAGTCTAGCCCAATTTACATTCTTATCAACTTTAACCAAGATCTGAAGTTATTGATAGCCAACTACCATGGAATAATAACTCATATTCAAAACAATTCTACCAGTTAGAAAATATACACATTAGGAAAAAGGAAAGTAGGAAACAAATTAGACAAACCATGGAATGTATTTGATAGAGAAGCCATTGGCTTCTGTTCGAGCTCTGATGAGGGAATCCGGGACTTTCTTGTTCAGTTCTTTCAGGATTTCTGCAAGAGGGCGGCTTATCCCCGACGTCGGAACGTCGTAGTCAGGAGGAGGCGGAGCTGGTATCTCATCGGCGGCGATTATCTCTTCTTTTTTCACTCTCTTAGTAGAATACAATAGGCTGTGAAGACAGGAAGCAGTTTTTGCTCCGACGATCTCCAGCGATCTCAGTCGTAATGCTGCCGGCAGCGAATTGGTAGACTCCCGACTCAGCGATCTCATCAGAAAGAAGGCCATTGTTTCAGGAGCCAAAAAAAAACCCCTTTTACTCGCTTACAGGGTTTTCAAAGGGTTTTCATTTTTCTAACATGACCGCCTGTTCTCTAGGGGAGAAAATATTTCCGTTTCTTTTTTAAATGGTGGAGTTTTAATTTTATTTTTAAAAATAGAAAAAATAAAAAAATATGTTTTATTTTTTTTTAAAACGTGTTTAGATGAGGAGGTAGAATTTTTCTTTTTAAAAAAAATAAAAAATATGTTTGGTTGAAGTGTTTTATTGAAAAAGTACGAGAGCTTGAAAAAATTGAGGAGTTTGAGAAAATGTGAAAAAGTGATGGAGTTTTTTGTTTTCTTGAAAAAATACGCAAGTAAACATGTTTTCTAATTTTCAGTTTTCTTAAAAAAAAATCTGACAAAATGGAGAACTTAATAGGAAGTGAACGCATCCTTATCCTTCTATTTCATTCTAATTTTGGGAGGATAGTTTTGATATTAAAATAAGTCTATAATTCCCCTCTAAATCTCTCCATTTCATTTTTTTCCTTCCATAAGTGAAACTAAAGAACACATTTTTTTTAAGTTTTCCTTCCAAATCATTTCATTTCTTTCCTTAAAAAAACCCAACAACAGGGCGGACATGTGCCGGAATAATATATGTATTTTTTTACCAGAAAAGACGAAATATTATAAAGAGACAAGTAAGGCATTAAAAAATTACAACAGAATAAAGATTAGAAACAACTAAGGTGCTGTTTGTTTATCTTTAATGTTTACGGACATACATACATTTAAAGAATATACTATTTGTTTATGCAGTTAAAAAAGAGCTCTGTAGATTTTTTTACATCTATTTTCAACAGAGGCGCATCCTCCTTTTAAAACAGACATTCTTACGTTTGTATATCTGTAACTCATTCTAGTCTTTGATTATAACTCCATAACCATAGTGTTTTTTAAAATCTATGTATTTAGTTGACCGGAGGTGACGAGCGGCTCATTGTTCGACCCATTCAACCACCGGGTCAGCCCGGTTATATACACACGCATACATATAGACATACACACACATATGTACATACATAGATATACATACCAATACATACACGCATACATGTGTGTGTATGTATGTATGTATGTATGTATGTATGCATTTTTTGAATAATATCCCAATTCCAACGACGGTTTTACTAGATATCTTACAAGTAAATTGCTCTTTTTTCCGATCCAGTCCCTCCACCTACGCACATACACACACACATACATGTCAAGTTATGGCTTTTTTTCGTTTTGTTGATATGATGTTGATATCTCATATCCGTTTTATGTCCTTATTCACTTATATATCATATAAAAAACAAAAAAAGTTAAAAAACCTTAAAACCAGGTGTTTAAAATTGAATTGGTTTCGATAATTGTACTATAATGTATTGATTTTCCTTATGTGTCTATTAAAAAGATTACATTGTAATATGACATTCTTTCAAACTGTTTCTTAAATTCAAAAAACAAACGGTCTTCTTGATGCAGACTACAGACATTTGGTTCATATCTTTTTTTATAGACATTAAAATAGACGGAACCAGACATTAGACATTTTATCTTTGAAAAAAACAGCTCCTAAGTGGATTATAGCACCAATCTATCTATTTATTAGCCATATTATAAGCTTTCAATTTGTTGTTAACTCAATAGAAGGAAAATGGTTGCGATTGAAAAAACACCATATGTACCTGATCTTGGTAATGTGTTGAAAAGGCTTTACCATTACACAACTTTCAAATAGACCAAAAGATGACATATATTACCAGGGGAAGAGCTAGGATTATATTATAGGGGGTCTAACTTTATTATAAAACAGTAATTGTTAAAAAGACGTAATATTCGTAAGACATAAAAAGTTTCATTGTTTATAAGATAAATAAATACCGAAAGTTGAATTAATTTCAAGAAGGTTATTTATTATAATAACAATTATTGCAATAATTTAGCAACGATTTATCCTTTCGGTTTGTAATACTGTAACATCCGTAAACCCGGGCTAGTCGTTAGCGGGTTGGCGGTGAGTGATTGTGTTTATTTATGTATTTAATTATGTGATTAAAATAAATATTTTATATATCGCATGAATTTATGAAATGGACAAATTCGTTTTTGAACGAGGGTTGTAGAAAATACCTCGTAGCATGTTAACTAATAATAGATGACTGCTTAATTGGATTAACTGCATGTTAGAAAGCAGTGTAGCACACTGCGTTTGTATTTATCTTAAAAAGGATTGAAGTGTCACCTCATGCTTGTGATTGGTGTTTATGTTGCATACGTGTGTTGTGTATATTGATTATGGTTTCACATGAGTTTAAACACCTCCTCACTTCTTGATATCTTGTATGTGTGTTTGAGTGTGTTCTTGAACTTGAAGAAAAGTAAACTCAAAGAACAAGAAGAACTTGATTATTGGATGATTTGATATGTTGTGTTTTATTTCAAAACAAAGGTTTGTACATGTTTCTTAGGGATTATAACCATAATTCATGTTAGTTTTGATATGTTTATGTTGAGCTTTGACATTTGAATATGAAGAACACCATTATTAAGTTTTTAAGAAACTTGGCAAGTGGTTTTGTGGATTTGAAGATTTTAATTGGTTTTGATGAGTTTGTGTGATTGTAAACATGTTATTTGAAGTTTATATTGCTTTAGAATGGTTAGAAATTGATTTCCAGAATTATAGATGTGTTTTGAGAAGTTTTGGTTAAAAGCTGGAAGAAGGCAGAAGCAAAAACAGAAAAGTGCATGTCTGTTCGCGAGGCGTCGTAGCGCGACAGGGTTGATGGTCGCGACGCGACCGGGGCCATTGGTCCGACTTTGTGTTTGGTCCGACTTTGGCCATCCGACTTTGTGTTTAGTCCGACTTTGGTTGGTCCGACTTAGCTCACGTCGCGACGCGACCGGTGGATTTTCAGTCTTGGACTTTTGTTTGCTGTTCGATAGTATTGCATGCTATATATTTGTTCATATGTGATTTTAACATGTTGTTTATGACCAATAGAGATATAATTATATGAGAAAATATATATTTATGAATCAGAGACTGATTTCGGTGTTGTTGTATTCTCAGGAACTGCGAAGACTCTATGACATTAGACAACTGAGCGGTGTGATTGAGAACAGAGGTGAGTGGATGTTAACTCGTGGATAGTAAAGTTTATGATTGATATGATTGATGTGATGCATGTGATTGATGATTGATAGACTGTTTAGTCTGATGATTGATGATAGAATAGCTGTTTGTGTGTTTTTTGGCCTATACGTGCTCGTGGGATGATAACGAGTATCATGATATGATGGAAGTCAGCTATGCGTGGAATTGGGCTGAGCCCCTTTGCTATTGGTTGAACAGTTGTAGACTTTTTGATGCATGCGTTGTATCGGAAGGGATTTAACTATGTCAATCGGTAGAGGGCTATCGGTAAACCTTTGCCTTAGCCCGCAAATGGTTGAAAGGTTCTGCGCCGAACCGCCGGTCTTCCGGATTTATGGAATTACATGCTTTTGTATTGATTGTTGTTGATTGCTGTTGTGGTTTAGCTTCTATTCACTTAGCTTTGTGCTAATTCCCCATTGTTAACCCGTCTTTGCAGATTCGGTGAGTGCAGCTGTTTAGCTGTTGGTGTTGTGTAGAGGAAAGCTTGACCAGCGCTTTGATATTTTGTTTTGTAAAAAGTCGAGCCATATTTTTAATATATTTGTAACACAACGGATCCTATGGTTTTTGTAATCAGTGTGAATGTTTATGTTAAACATTATTAGTTATGCTTCCGCAACGAATTTTAAAAAAAAATGGCTTAAGATTTTCGGTGTTACATCTATAACAAAAAAAACAACACAATATTATCAATCATAAAAAAACGAAGAGCATGACGTAAGCAAATAACGAAATGTCAGTTTTTGATTAGTGAAATCACTCTTAATTAAAGAAGATGATGTCACAAT
>JAUEJL010130491.1:0-11315 GCA_032274825.1 Drosophyllum lusitanicum | reverse complement strand
ATATATATAAATTGCCTATTCACTTTTTAAGAAAAAAAATTACATATATACAATAGCAATTAAATTGCACACCCTTTCGATAAGGGTGCCGATGCACCACAACTTTTTGATATACATAACAAAAAGTGATTGTTTAAACTATAATACTCTTGAATTTATGGATAAAAATAAAAGATAGTGGGTTGATAGGAACATAAAAGTCCTAATTATTGTGTATAGCAAAAATTTATTGTGTACAAATTATTATCCTTTAATTAAATGACATACCTACCTTCAGATTAGACTATACGCATCCATTCAGTGGTGAGGAGCTGGATGGAGAGTGATACATATGAACACCATCACCCCCTTCCTATCACTCTGAGTGAGTGGTTTAAACTAGTTCTCACTCACGCTCTCTTTCCTTTTTTTTCTCTTCTTCTCTCCATCTCTCCCATCTCTCTACATTTATTCATTTTTTTTAAATAGAGAATGGTTGAGGGGGGATGGATGTAGTGCTTAGTGGGACGAAGGAGGTGGATAGAAAAAATGATGTGGCGTTGATGTGACATGAGGAAGAAAGAGGATGGATGCTCAAGATCTTACATTAGTAAAAGTGAGTGATGGGCCCTTTTTTAGTTTTTCCTTCTTTTCTCCGTCCGCATACACGGACTATTGCCATCCGTCAAAAGCACCGCATCGCTAGCGGACATTTCATCTGTTTGTTGCTCATTGTTCAAACTTCACAAACGGTACATTGCAGATGCTCTTAGTTGTTTACGTTGTATTAAGAAGTGCTTATTAGACAACATTTCTTAATGCTACTAACATTAATGTTATTTTTTATGTCTAAGTATACATTGCAAAATCACGTGTGGAGCTTTAATGAAAAATGCATTCCTACATCCATCGTCATCTTCATCTTCATCGGTTGATTTATGCTTCGTAGTATTCGCATTTCGATATGGTGTGCTTTGTTCCTCTCACTCTAATTCTCTCTCTCTCTCTCTCAATCGAACAAACTAATTCAAATGAACAATGTAGGTGAAATATCGTTCCTTTTTATTAATAGAATTATATGTTTGAAATAACGATATCTATCACCATAGTTTCCTAAACGCTACTACACCCTCTTTCTTGTATCTCATAATCATCTCTCAAATCCAACACCCGCCACCACAGCCAGATAACGAAAGCCCATTGTGTGAACACCCGTCGATCTAGCCATTTTTTGTTTAAACAATACAATTGGTATATGGTCACCACGCTTGTTCCACGTGTTTATTGATAAATAGTTGTACAAAACCACTCTCCGCCACGAACGACATTTGCTAGAGAGAATCTCTATAATCCTGAGGTTGAGTTTATTATATATTTGAAACCGTCCAAGGTGCACTATTGGTCCACGGCCCGATACCAAGCCTCAACCACAAGCCCGATTCTAGGGCCAATCAAGCCCAAACCTCGGTTATAACAAAGCCTATCTTATCAAAACTTCCTTTTCCTATCTTTCTTCTTGCATTGACATATTGTCATGTTTAAAATGACATCCATACTTGAATACAAATCTAGCCTATGCTGCTGCATATAAACAAACACATCTGGGGATTGCTACAAGAAACTAGTGAAAGATCACTATTCATATCCATCACAAATCAACACCAAGATCAGTGATAAAAGCGTAAGAATAATTATACAAGAACCGAACCAAGATTCTATAAAGAAATGAGAACAGAGCATACAAATATTTACTGGTATCTTGTTCTCCAACCAAAACCGCACCTAGTTTACCCGACACGAGTTTAGAGTATAAAGTATCAAAGATTAAAAAAGGTACAAAATAAAAAAAAGCATACTCATAGTACACCATAGCTGTAGCTGCAACTGTGCAGTGTCTCCAGACAAAGATCAGCAGAATAGAGATACACTTGGAAGCGCAATACAAACGACACTGTGGAGCTCGACTTTAAGGGATTTGATGGCTTTACCAGACCCAAAAACAAATCAATAAACAAAAACAATTTTCTACTCCACCTTAACTCTGTTTTCTTCAAGTTGTGGCTTCTTGGGTTCGGCAGGGAAGTATTTAATGCCCACCATGTCACCAACTGTACTTATAACCTGAGAAGGCCACTTTGTTACTATTGTGAAAGTTTGTGAACCTACTAATAACAATAATTATAAGTTGCACTGGTCCTATGCATCATGGATGACACGAGTTATAGTAACTAAAGGTGGCAATTTCAGCTCATTTATGTGAAAATGTGTCAGTTTGGGTTATAGATTAATTATGCGACTTCAAAGCAACTGAAAGTGGTAATTTCAGCTCATATTTATAAGTTTTTACCTCATTTATATGATAAATGAGTTTGGGTTATAGATGGATAATAACGTGTCAAATGAATAAAAATAATGAATTTAGCTAATAATGATATAGACGAAAAAGGGTGAATGTGTAAAAGTCGCCCAAACATACCCAAAGTATTCAAAACCTCCTAAGTTGGTTGATTCCAAAAAATTCTAATACTCATTTTAGTAAAAGTATTGGTGATCATGTGTAATACATTAATTATTATAAAACTCGAAAAAAAGGAAGAGCCAAATAGCCAATCCATTATGATGTATTACCCCACTTGCTGATATTGCCATTTATAATAATGAAGCTCACAAATAAAGAATTTATGATATTATCTAAGAGTAGATAGATTGTAGCACTAACTCACTAAGGGCTTCACATTTCCATGTCAGCTGCAAGTAAATACCAGATTCTGAATTTCAAGCGACGTGTTACAGAAGTTGCCTAACCTACATACTACTGACACTATGTACGAAATTCAGTTTGAGCACACGCTCAAATGTTAGAATCATATCATTTGCTTTATTGTATGCTTATTCTGTAATATTTTTCCATGGGTCCAGTATAATGCTTGACTAGTTCTACACATATATAGGTTATACTAATGTGATCCTACTTACATGCAGCTTTGTAATTAATATCATTTGATGCTTGTGTGATTAAAACAAGGGCATTCTAGATCAGTGGTTAGCACATGCTTTTCAAACTTGAGGTGCAAGATTCTAATCTTGCATCCGCCTTTTTCCATTGCCTTTTAAGACTCTTTTATGTATCTCTCTCTCTCTCTCTACTCTTGTTTATTAGTTATTTGTTTTTTATATTTACTAATAAATTTGATTAAAAAATTATTCATAGAAAGATTTAATATTTTATTTTTAATAAAAAAATATTTGATACACAGGCAATAATAATTTCAAATTTAAGAATTTTATTATTATTTTTGAATAAGAATTTCTAGAAGTAAGTTAATATTTTTTGAATGTTAATAGACTTAAAAAAAACTAAAATCATGTCAATCCAACTGAAACCATGCACTATACTTCCATATAGATTGCGACTAGTATAATTCTATAAGGCTTCTGCATGAGTAAATATGATAACATAATTTTGTCTCAAACTAGTTAACAAATTATTAGAATTCAATGGAGTATTGTTAGATTATTATATTAAAAATTAACCCAAAAGAGGCTGTCATAAATGTTAATTATATAATGGCACTTAAAGTTTATCCTATATGCTATTTCTATAGGTCTATAAAGAAAATCATGTTGGTGAACTTCAGAACAAAATATTAGCTATTTATGTTTGAATACATTATTACTTTACTTGTTTAGCAAGAAAGTGATGGGCAAGTGCGAAACTTGCACGAGTTTGGAAACTGAAACAAAGTAAAATTTATATCGAGGGCATGAATACAAGCTAGAGGTGGGAATTTCGACTCATTTAATGTATGGGCCAGTTTAGGTATGTTCTATCTTTAACTAGTCAAATGAGTAAAGTCAAAATGATTATTTTAAAAAGAAACAAGTCAAATGGGTCAAAAGTAGCCTAAAGTATAACTTTAAAGCATACTTCCTAGATCATTTTATTTTAAAAAAAGAAGAAAAAGAAAAACTAGACTATACGGAGATACTATACTTTTTGTAATCAATTTTCATACCCTAATACAAGCATATGTTTAACAACTATATAAAAGGCAAGTCAAACAAAGCATACAAAACAAGCAAAAGGTATGAAAATCACACATAGAAGCAAATCTCTTAGGTAGTTACCTCTAAGGCTTTGACCATGTCTTCCCGTGTATGAGCAGCAGAAATGCATATACGTGCTCTAGCCAACAATAGAGGGGTGGCTGGGAAAGCAACAGTCACAACCGCTACCTACAATTACAGAATCATAATCTCCTTGAAGTAACATAATTATTCATACAAATTTAATAAAACTGAATTAAAAAGATTAGGAAGCAATTATAGTTTACAAGTAGTCGACAAGGAGGGATGAAAGTAACATACATTCCGTTTGAGACACTCTCTTGAAAAGGCAGGGATTTTTGCAGGATTATAAAGCATGATAGGCATGACAGGTGAGTCGTTATCACCTAAAACCTCAAATCCCATTTTATGCAGTTCTGATCGAAAATAGTTGCTGTTCTCTCGAATTTGAGCAAGCTTCTGAGCACCTATATTGAAAAAATAACAGTAGAATGCTAGTTATTTCTGGTAAAAGTTGTTATATTTGTGTATAAGGACAGGACATACAGACCTCGGCTAGAGCCATCCTCTCCAAGAATGACCTTAATAGAAGATATAATTTGCTGAGCAGCAGGAGGTGATATGGATGTGGCATATAGATGAGCAGGACAAGTGTACTTCAAATATTGAATAACTTCCTGGAACGCAAATGAGCTAACTTGTAATTGATGCTAGCTATAACAAAATAAAGAAGATGGTAGACAAATTTACATTTTGCTGAAGGATACACATGCCCAATTTTGACCCATTAACCTAAGTGGGTTATGCGCAAGGATTTAACTCAAAAGAAAACGAGTCAAATGGGTTGAACGGGTTAAAACTTAAAAGTCATCCCAAAGTGTATTCAAATGCATATAAACCTTCCATTGCCTTATTAAAGAAAAATAGACTAATTTTGTAATACGATAACCTCGTAATCTTATCTAGCACATTAATTATCGATTAAATTCAAAGAAAATTGATAAAGGAGGTGTTTGTGGGTCGGCATAACCAGACCCATTCGTTTTGACCCAGACTAAGAAAATGACCCACTTTGACCTGTTACCCAACCTGCCTGACATGCCCATTTTGCCATCTCTACACATGCTTGATACATGGATGCCATGATTCTTTAAGTCGACAATTTGAGGTTACATGGGTGCATCTACATCTATTCTAACCATATAAAAGGATATAACCACCTCATAAAGTCATAATCATACATTAGATTCTGAAAAACAAACAGACACTAAGCTCAAGTCTTTGTTCCGCTTTCGCCTTTACTTTAAGCACTCATATGAATCTAATTATCAATGAAAATGAATTCGTTGTGACACCTCACCTCCTTTATCTCATAGACATAGGACAAATTTGTGTTTAGAATTTTTGTCTTCTAATATCAAGAGCTTTCGTCTCTATTTTCAGTTCAGAACAGGAAGAAGCTTGCCCCTCCCAAATACTCAATCTCATATTTGTGATCAATAATCCAAGGACACACCCATACATACCTAGAAGAGTAATAAAAATAAAACAGACCTTTGATCCTGCTATATAACCACCGCATGATCCAAATGATTTTGTGAAAGTTCCCATCATAATATCCACATCAGCAGTATCCACACCTAAAAGCTCACATACACCTCTCCCCGTTTTCCCAACTGCTCCAATACTGTGAGCTTCATCCAAATACACATATGCCTGTAACATATAACACAACAAATTAATGAGTTCAGAAACCCCTCGAAGAAAAAAGAGGTAAAATTCAAGAACAATGACTACCATTACAATTTACAAACAAAAGAGATAGAAACCGCATAATACACGTAAATGTACAAGATTCCAGACTTCGACATGAATGACCTGAATTGCAAAGTAAAAGCTATCTAGTCTATAACGAGATTCAGTTTTCGCCAACAAATGTCAGAAGTAGTAAGATCTAAATATTTCAAGGATAACCACCACGGAACTTAAAAGTTCACATATGCTTTACTTGTGACTATAGTTACGTGTGATCCACAAGAGTGCAACTTAAGATATTTGTTATTCAAACACAAGGGTTAGAGAGAGTAAATAAACTGTGAATTCAAGTGCCATTTTCTTCTGAGCATAAAATCGTACAAGCAAGTTCTTTAATATAAATAATAGTTTTAGCCTGTTTGGTTAAAAAGATCAAGTAACCTTTGTGTAGTATTACTATGGTACAGGTGGCTAGCCGGCTACAGAATGAGCGCTTTCATAAACTTTGACTTTTTTTATCTTACTTCCCTAAGTAAGCAAAACTTGAGAGAGAGAGAGAGAGAGAGAGGTTCTAATAGAATAGAAGAATAATGTTGAGCCAAGAGCACATAAATTCCTATTCTCATGATATGTGACTGTTATTCAGCAAATAGATACATTTATATGCATCACCTTGTATTTTTTACAGATAGAAACAATTTCAGGAAGCTTGCAAATTTCCCCTTCCATGCTGTATATCCCCTCCACCACAACGATTATTTTCTTCCAAGGTCTATGTGTTCTTGGTTGTCCATCAGCAATGTGTTCTCTCAATACTTTCTCCAAATGGGAAGGTGCTACATGTAAAAGTATAGCAGTGAGGAAAAAGGTAAACTATATAAGAAAATATATAAAAATGTGAGGATCTCAGTGGACATTTTATATAGAACATCCTAAATGAATTCATACAACATGCAAAAACTTACTGTTATGTTGAAATACTCTAATTGTAGCACCCGACCCTCGAGCACCATTTACAATAGAGTTATGGTTCAAAGAATCACTAATGATTAACCCTCCCTGAGGAAATTCACACAAAAAATTGAGAAACTTACATACATAACTGATATTACTCATCTCATCAGCAGAACATACTTTACCAATCAAGACAGGAAGGATAGCAGAGTTGGTGACATAACCCATGCCAGTAACTAAAGCAGCTGGTTTCCCAACAAAATTAGCCACCACTTCCTCCAATTCAGAATGCAGAGCTGTTGTGCCTGAATGCATCAAAAACAATAAAAGTAAGAGATAATGAACTGAAATTATGATAAATAATATTAGAATAGCATATGGAACTAGAAAACTACCTCCGTCAACACGATTGCTACATGTGCTTGCATGGTATTTCTTCAAAGACTGAATTACACGAGGTGTGCAGTATTCATCTGCAGCAGCAAATCCAAGGTAGTTGTATGAACCCAAGTTAAGGCACCTGCTTACTTTTGTAGTGCGCCTGCCAAAAGTTTTAAAATTTTGCTAGTTTAGGACAAGTGTTAGGGACGTCTTGTGAAAGCTTCAGTATAACCCAAAGAACTGATCAAGAGGATGCATCATAACACGTTCTAACAAGTGGGTATTAAGGAGGAACCAAAGCATTATAGTAAAATTCAACTGCAAACTTGGAAAGCTTTTTTTAACACTCACTTGAGTGTCTTGTTATTATCATTGGAAACACGCTCCACCACATCAAACCAAGCATCCGGGGGGCTCGATATAGGTCGTCCAAAACAATCCTACATGTACATACATATTAAAAAAAGGATTACAGGCAAAAGATTTAAGTGGAGATCATGAAAACCAAACAGCCAAATAACTTTAATAGAGCTTTATTCGAAAGGGTGATGATGACGCTAGAAATGCAGAGATTCAGACAGTAGGTTGAAATTGATGAATAAGCTTTGAATAGAAAAAATCAATACTCGTTCAATTTGTATTTTCCTTACTACTTTAGAAGATTTTTTGTTTGACACTTGCTTATAAAAACATGTATCTATTTCTGTATTACATGTCATGTGAAAAGTGACTAGGAAATTTTGAAAAGTAAAAGACTTGAGAACTGGAATGGAGAAGAATATGGAAGCCGAGAGAAGAGAAACAAGAATAAGTAATCAGATCCCATGCATTTGATATGAAATTGATGCATAACTACAAAAACAAAAACAAAAACAAAATGATCAAATACTCCTCTGGTAGAAAACAGAAGTCGGATGTGAACTCCCAATGGTTTTCAAAGATGAAAGACCCTCAATTTGCATGTGCTTGTTACCTCATTGGTTTAAAGAGATGAAAAGCTGAGAGTTGGATAAGAAGTTGAAAATAATGAATAAGCTTTAAATAGAAAAAACAAATACTCGTTCATTCTGTATTTTCCTTGCTGCTTTTTAAGATTGCTTGTTTGACATTTGCTTAAAAATAGCAAGTATCTATTTCATGTGATATAAGAAAACAGGTATCGATTCCATGTGATGTAAAAAAGCAACTAGGAAATTTGAAAAGTAAAAGACTTAAGAAATGGAATGAAGAGAAACAAGGATAAATAATCAGATCTCATGTATTTGATATGAAATAGATGCATGAAACTATAGTAACAAGAGAGAACAAAAAGAAATATCCGTCTGGTACACAACAGAAATTGAAGGTTCTCCCAATGGATTTCAAAGATCCTTAATGTGCATGTGATAGGTTTAACATTATAGGCATGGAGATGGTTTTAGTCACCTGTCATTTACTAGCTCAAGCACACAGACGGTTTATTGATTCACTCTCCAGATGTGTTTTGGCTTCAAATCCAACTGATGGTAGTGATTAATCAAGTTGGTTTAACATTTTAGGTATGGATTCAGTTTTTGGTTTCTAAAGCAATGGAATTCTGTGCAATTTTTTTTTTGTGTTTGTTAATCATTATAGGTGTTGTGTCAAGTTCCAGTATTGTTTTTCTTTGTTTTGGCAAGTAATATATCAGTTTCAAGTGTGTTTAAGTTATTTTTGAAAATTTTCAAGTTTACGGTTCAAGTTTCAATATATGTAGTTTCAAGTTCAAAGTGTTCACAGGTAATGGTTTCAAGTTGTTTGAAACATCAATGCAGTTACAGGCTCACATCTGCATCCTGGCAATCGTATCACAATTAAATCTGTTTGAGATCTAGTACCAATACAAACTTAGTTTTTGGCGAAAACGGAAGTCTGTGTAGTCAAATTCTTGTCCTATAAAGTAACTAATGCGTCCAAGCTTACAGCTCTGAGTTAAATGAATCCGGAACTGATGCTATACTGATAAATAGCACCTAATCTACTGAAGTACGACTTAACCTAATCTACTTAAGTACGACTTACCGAAGCAAGATCAAATGCATACTAGACCCCCTCTGAAATCAATTAACATTTAGTTGTAAATTGGTTTAGCCGCCTAGCAGGAGTTACAGAAGCAATTTCAAGTGTACACTGAATACCCTCTCTCAGTTCTAGTTGTGATTTCCATCTCTTAAAGTAGAACCCATATGAATATGAGCAGGGATCTGCCTCAGTGCGTATGCACACACTCTTAACATGAATATTCATTTCTCATCAAACAAACCTTTTAGCAATTGGTTTATTCATTAAAAAATCCCAATCAAGCTTTTAAATTTTGAAATGTAAAAACCAAATCAACTCAAACGTTTCCATCTGCATCATTCATACAAATAAACAAAGTAATGGACCGACAATAGCAGAAACTACAAATTTACCTGTATACGCAGATAGAGGCGGCGAATATAAAAATCTTCGAGCCCTAAGCAGATCGGTGCATATCCCTGATGATACACAGCATATCGATCATTTAAGCATACTAACGCCATTTAGTAATGAATAAAAGCAAACAAAAACAGTAAGCTATGACAAACCTGAAGATTGCTAGCTTTCCACCAATCCACGAGATTGCGGAAGAAATCACGCAATTGACCAAAAGCGAAGAGCAATCCGTAGCTGAAGTAGGTAGTCAAGGCGGTTAAATACGGAATTGTGATCATTTTGACGTGTAGGTATCGTTTCCTAGATTAACGAAGTTGATCGGAGATCGGAGATGCGAGATCGACGGGGAAACGGAACGCCGGCCGACTCTTATTACAGAGAGATACGAATAAGTGGAACCTTCCTGCTCATGAGATGTTTGGATTTGTTTTTGGGACGGCCTTCAATATTGCAATAATGAGTGTTCGGGGGTGTTTGATACCAGAGGACGGGTTTAATGAACCGAACTACATGCGAGCTATTTGAGCCGACTCATCTTTAAGTTTAATGTGAATTGGATTGTTTAGACATGCTTTTAAAATTGTAAATACGAGCACCGTGGAAATGCATACTAATAAAGGAAGACGCTGAAGAGTTGACCGAAATATGCACTAAATACTATATCTCTTCCAAAACACTGGTACGACTATTAGAATCATGAGCATCACAAGTGGTAGTTTTAGGGCCTTTAGCTATTGTTTTTGAGAAATACAAGCTCGAGCTTAACTTTAGTTAGTGAGCTTGATAACTTGATTAGGCTCGCGAGTTTTCAAATTTATAAAATATAATAAATTTTTATATAATAAGGATTATTATATGCATAATAATATTTTAAAATAATAAATATTGTTCTATATTTATTATAATTAAAATAATATATATTAAAAGAATATGATTATAATGTCATCATTTTATTTTTAGGATTTTTTTCATCAATCACCTTCTTTATTTCCTTAGATGACTTACGAAATGAGTTGTTTCCTCATATATCATTTTTAAGTAATTTAGTTTGTTAACACTTAAATACCTTAACAAAAACATTTATTCAAATAATACAGGATTATATCTAGATCCAACAACATTTATGGTATGTGCGATGAATAAAACAACCTTACAAACAAAACGATAAATAGGTTCTACAAAAAATTTGATGATAATGTTATGTATGAATTTTATTTCTAACATATATACCTCTCTTTTAAGAGATTTTATATCTCTATGTATATTTTACAATTGTTTTATTATATATGTTAGTACTCTTTAAGGCAATACAAATTTAAAGTTTATTTTAACCATCCTCGTGTTTATACACGGGGTATTAAGCTAGTAATATTTTAAAATAATAAATATTGTTCCGTAGTAATTATAATTAAAATATACTTAAAATATAATTACATATACATAAATAATGAAATTATAAAAATAAAAATAACATACGAGCCGAAACAGAACCGAGCTCGAACCTGTAAAAATTCTAACGATTGAAGCTCAACGTCTCTTAATTTAAATTCTAGTTTCTTAAGTTTTGAGTTTATTAACACATAGTTATCAAAATCGCGATCCTGATCGTAGGATCGTACCTTGTTTTTTTTACATTTTTTAATTATTACTATTATTTTACAATTATTTTGGTTATTACTATTATTTTATTTTATTAATTTTAAATTTCTAAGTGATCAACCTTGTGTTAAAAACAATTGTTT
>JAUEJL010130480.1:0-11315 GCA_032274825.1 Drosophyllum lusitanicum | reverse complement strand
GGTGGGGTGGTGGTGGTGTAGGGGTAGGGGTGAGGTAGGGTAGGGTGGGGTAAGGATATGATGAGATGGGGTAGGGTAAGGTTAGGGTAAGGGTAGGGTGGGGTAGGGTAAGGTAAGGTAAGGGTAGTGTGGGAATCTGTTGTGATGAAAGGATTAACCGATTAGGGTTAAATCAAGGTTAATCTTGTCATTTGTCAACATTCCATAGAAAAATGAATTTAATTATATCTAACCTATTATAGGAATTGAAATCCATTACCTAAAGGAATATTAAAATTCCAATGAATTTGATTCCATACAAAATAATTTTACCAAATGTAAAATATAACGTAATTTGATTTGAATTTCATTCCAGTGCTTCACATTCCGGTAAAACAAACGGGACCCAAGTCTTTTGGTTAGGAAATTATTTGTGCATAACAAAAATATGACATCCACAACAATTATTATATTTTTATCCTCATAAAACTGTAAACTTTTCTTCACTTCCGTCCGTTTAAATGTATTATCGTCTAAACATAATATTTTTATTATGCATAACTAATTATGTTATGTATAAAACATCTCTATTTTAATTATTAAATTTTTTTTTTGATATTTTTATCCCTTAATTTCAGAGCCGCATTGTCCCGTTATAACAAAACAGGATGGTTTCCCCTTGCTTTATTATACGCTTTCCGTCATTCCGTGTCCTCACCCTCACTCAAAGTAACCACCTCACGTGACGTCGTGACCCACTTCTGACTTCTGTTATTATATACTCAATCAATTAAATATTTCGTTAAACAAAAATTCATTAATTAAATATAATATAAATAAGACGGTGTTTGATTAAAATTAATTAATTAAATCCGTCACTAAAAGTACAGAAGTTCACACGAGACTCTAGTGATCGTTTGACCTTCTTTAGCCTCCACGTTCATTAACTACATTTTACTTTTTGTGGCATAACAAATTCCACGTAAATAATATTTGTAAAATAAATGATTTGTAAATAAAAGAAATTATTGTATAAAGTAATTTTTATCGTGTATAAATAATATTCTGTTTGTAAAAAATTGTTTATGACGTGAATTCATTATATTTAGATTTTTATTACTCAATAAATTAATTTTGGTTTTGATATATTTGGTTATCAGATTTAGAAAAATAGGTAAAATATTACATGAAGAAATTGGTTTATAGGTAATCTTGCAATTAATTAACTCTATTTCAACTTTAATAAAACTAATTGAAAATTTTACATTGTAATAAATATTTTTAAAATTTCACATTTAGTAACCATTTTGTGGATGTATGGATCTATGATGATAATTTAGTAGTTAAAGACAGATAAATTATTAAAAAAAAATTATAGATAACCAAAGGGCTATTGGTTCGGTGGTATAGGAGTTTGGAAATGATGTTTCTTAATCTTTAGGTTATGAGTTCTAGTCCCAGTAATAAACAAAAGATGTAGAATTAGATAGGTGTGCTTGTTCGGTTTTTCAAAAATTTTATATAGAAAAAATTATAAATTATATGATTTATCTTCTATATATATAGATAAAATATATATGATTATTCTTATTCTTTTTAACGGTTAACACACACCTCCATAATCTATTATGTTGATAACTTGTTTTGAACACTTAACCTACCAAAAAAGCCACCTTAAGTATCTAATTACATTTTAACACTGATATCTCAAAAACCCTTTGGTTCAAGCTTTTATTTTTTAAAGCTAAGACTGCGTTGACTTGCAAAACATTATTTATTTTTAGGAAAATTTTCTAACAAAAAAGAAAGTTCCCTCACTCTTTCATATTTTTTAGATTCCTATCATCTTTTTAACTTTCATACCTTTCAAACAACTTTTTTAAGAAAACACTTTAACTAAACATGATTTTTAATTTTTTTTTCTAAAAACTGAAAACTACCACATTTATTTAAAGATATTTTATATTTTTTTAGAAAATAGAAACTTTATACATTTTTAGGAAAATGATTCGTAATGTTAATATCACCTAACTTAGGTGATGTTATACTCACAAACTATTTTAATGGGTAAATATAAAAATGACTAAATTACCTTTCATTAAAATGGTTTGTGAGTGTAACACATTACAAATCATTTTCCTTACATTTTTTATAAAAAAACACAAAAAAATAGAAAATTTTTGTTCCTAGTTTTTTTAAGTAGAGAATAAACCCAACGTAATAGACTAATATCCCATTCCAAAATTGGGGGCAATATGGAGAATTCATGGTCATCCTACTCCTAGATAGACACGACGGACGGACGGACGGACGGAGAGTAGATTTCCATTCTAGATCTATCATCATACTCTTCACTCCACCCCACACACACACACTTCACGACTTCAGTCTCTTTCAACCCCTCCCTCCCTCACCGCCGCTGCTCATCAATGGCTGCCGTTGGAGCATTCAAATTATTCTCTTCCTCCGCCATTGTTGCCGATCCGAGGGACATTCGTTCTTCCTCTTCACTCTCTCAAAGCTTGTCATTTTCTTCCTCTCACCTCTCCGGCGACAAAATATCCTCTGCATCATCCGTGCCACGACGCCGTTCCGGACGTAGAGCGTCGGTCATTGTTTCTCCGAAAGCCGTTTCCGATTCTAAAAATTCGCAGACATGTCTAGATCCTGACGCTAGTCAAGTATGATCTCTCATTTTCTCTCTGTGATTTTCAGTATGAACGTTGAATGCTTACATATTGTACTCGGTTTTTCTTTTCACGCAAATTTTGCAGATTTTTAACTGTAATTCTGTTTAGATCTAGTGGAGTTAAATGCGCTGTTACCGGGAGTTGAGATGATCTTTTTATGACTATTCTAGAGTAACTCATTTTAATCAGTAATGGATGGGAGAAAAGGAAAGAAATCAGATAAAAAATATGATTTAGGGGTAATCTGAGAAAAGCAAGTATTAGCCGCTGCAGTTACTTTCAGCAGCTAATCTTTGCTTTATGGTTGCACTACATATAATTGTGTAATAATGAGATTTCCTTTTTGTGCAAGAAATGAAATTATAGTAATGGTTTTTGCAGAGTGTCTTGGGGATAATACTTGGAGGAGGAGCTGGGACGCGACTTTATCCTTTAACGAAGAAGAGGGCGAAGCCAGCTGTTCCTTTGGGAGCAAACTACAGGCTCATTGATATTCCTGTCAGCAACTGCTTGAACAGCAACATATCAAAGATTTATGTACTTACGCAGTTTAATTCTGCATCACTCAATCGTCATCTTTCACGGGCTTATGCAAGTAACATGGGTGGTTACAAGAATGAAGGGTTTGTTGAAGTTCTTGCTGCTCAACAGAGTCCAGAGAACCCAAACTGGTTCCAGGTAATTTGGAATCCAATCAGTTATATGCATGCTTTTCTGCTATGAATCTCCGTGACTGAAAAAAGTTACAATGCGGATCTCAGAAGTGATAGTATTATTTAGTATCATGGTAACTTGGCTGAATCAGGCAGTCTTCCGAGCTAATGTAGTCATAAAGATGTAGTTAACACTTATTCTTGATGCTTCACCATTCCTATATCATTTACTATTTTTATTATATACATTTTGATGTCCTGCAATGAGAATATGGTAATTGGTTGCAGGGTACTGCTGATGCTGTAAGGCAGTATTTGTGGCTCTTTGAAGAGCATAATGTTCTAGAGTTTCTAATCCTTGCTGGAGATCATTTATACCGTATGGATTATGAGAAATTTATTCAAGCTCACAGAGAAACTGATGCTGATATCACTGTAGCAGCTCTGCCGATGGATGAAAAACGTGCTACTGCATTTGGTCTAATGAAGATTGATGAAGAAGGGCGCATAATTGAATTTGCAGAAAAACCGAAAGGAGAGCAACTGCAAGCTATGAAGGTTGATACTACAATTTTAGGACTTGATGAAGAGAGAGCTAAAGAGATGCCCTTCATTGCTAGTATGGGAATATATGTTGTCAGCAAAGATGTAATGTTGAATTTGCTGCGAGATAAATTCCCTGGAGCAAATGATTTTGGAAGTGAAGTAATTCCTGGAGCAACGTCTATTGGGCTAAGAGTATGTTTTATATGTTTATTTGCCATGTGTTCTATACCCTTGAATAAACTTGTATGCCTCTGTTCTAGATAAACCACACCTTTTTTAGTTCAATATTTTATTTGCTAATAACTATTAATAAAAAATTACAACGATCCAAAGCCTATATTAAACAACATAAAATTTGTTTTATATGAACTTATATGTGACAGAGAATATAACATTCTCTGTTAATAATGGGACCTCCCAATCCCGTGCAAGAGTTAATTATTGCATTTAATTAGAATGTAAGTGGCACATTTGATTGATATCAGAGTGCAAAGGTTTTATTTTTATCAATAGTCCTGCCAATTGGTATAATATTATGAGAAGCATCTAGTGGTTGATTTTTTAATTATAGCAATGTGAGAGTCCTTTGACCTTTAACCACTGGTGTTTAATTCTAGAACTTACTTACATGTGATTCATAGTAGATCATGTTTTCTACCCAGGAGAAGAAATTCCTATAAATTTTTTAAAATTAAATTACTTTTTGCACAAGCATGTCAGCTAAGATTTATATCTACGTAGGTACAAGCTTATCTTTATGATGGCTACTGGGAAGATATTGGTACCATTGAGGCTTTCTACAATGCCAATTTGGGAATCACAAAAAAGCCAGTGCCAGATTTTAGGTAATTTTTATTTTTATTTTCTTAACAGTATTGATGTTTCCTAACATTCTATCAACCTATTTGCAAAATGGCTAATGTTGTTCGGAAGTACTAAAAAATCTTGTGTTCTTGGATGTTTGGTGTAGCTTTTATGATCGCTCATCCCCCATTTACACCCAACCTCGATACTTGCCTCCTTCCAAGATGCTTGATGCTGATGTCACCGATAGTGTTATCGGTGAAGGCTGTGTAATTAAGGTTAGAAAATCTTGGTTCTGGTTTGTCAGCTGACCACTTACAGGTCTTTTGTATTTAGAGGTGGCTGATTTGTATGGGCGGGTTAGGTAACGGGTGAAGATGGGTTTGTGTCAAAATGGGTGGGACCAACCCACCAACACTTTTCTTTTCGAGTCTTATCATTCTTGAATTTTGTAAACAAAAATGTAATAATATGATTAGAATTACGGGGTACTATTAAAGTAATCAATTCAGTACATGTTAAGCGACTTTTGATCCATTTAACCTTTCCTACTCCTATGCATCAGATCCTTTTTTTTTCCTTTTCTTTTAAATATGTTTCACTAGTTTAACCTGTTACCAATTAAATACAACACACTTGACTAGTTTCTATATAAATGGGTTAAAATTGTCACCTCTATCCAGCGATTACCAATACCACATTTTGGCTGCATGTTGCACTTTGTTTCTTGCATATTCTTATGTGGTAAAGAGTTCTAGGATGAGTTTGTATGATTAATGGGTATCTTTCTCTCGATCTTGGTTATGCAGAACTGCAAAATCCATCATTCTGTTGTTGGGCTTCGATCTTGCATAGCTGAAGGTGCAATTATTGAAGATTCATTGCTGATGGGAGCTGATTATTATGAGGTAAAATAGCTAAAGCTTTGTTCTCATGGTTAACACTTTTTCCCCTTAATCAAGTCTCAACCGTAAAAAGTCACAATTATGATTTAACTTTCTGTGCCTTTTGTTCTCCAGACTGATGCTGACAGAAGGCTCCTTGCTTCCAAAGGTAGTGTTCCAATTGGTATTGGAAAGAACACTCATATCAAAAGAGCGATCATTGACAAAAATGCACGCATAGGAGACAACGTGAAGGTAACCTGTAATAACATGTTTTCAGTTCAATACAGACAGGTGGAAATTTCGATTTTCGACTCATTTACTTATAAATGGTCGAGTTAGGTAACCATTTATTCCACTGATCAAATGTATCAAATCAACAAGTTTGCCTTAAAAACTGGGTCAAATGTGTTGAAAGTCGTCCAAGAGTGTATATTTTAGGCTTGCTGCCTCGCAAATTTTTTTCTTGATGAACTTACATTGTTACGTAATATCGTAGCTTTTGTAATCTTGTTTAATGTACTATGTATTTTTTAAGAAATAGACAACAAAGTGTTCCTAGGTCAAATCAACCCTATCCACTTAGACCCGTACTAAAAGTTCATGCTACCCAACTTGCCTAACCCGCACATAGGCCACCTCTAATACTACGATTCCATTTTTACTGTCTTATTTTGTGATGACAGATTATAAACAGTGATAATGTTCAAGAAGCAGCAAGAGAAACAGATGGGTATTTCATTAAAAGCGGGATTGTGACAGTTATCAAAGACGCATTGATTCCTTCTGGCAGCATAATCTAAACGATTCAGAAATCTTGATAGCCTTCAGTGAGGATTCGAGTGTAAGGTATATTACAAGATCTTGTTACAGAACAACGTGTTTATGATAGCGGAAGAGGAAGTATGCCGCCATGTGAAATGTAAAGATACCATTTTATTTAATGGAAATAAAACCAAATATTATATCTTTTTGTTTACTTGCATTATAGTCAAATGAGGTTATATGACTTTGAATGCTAAGTGAGTTCAGAATTTGATATCAGTGAGTTGAACACTTTGATCATTTCTATAGAATCATATCGATTTACAGATTCATACCAAGTTTGGAACTCCGTATTACATTTTGACAACTCTTTTAACAAGAAGCCTAGTACGATTTGTAATTTTGTATAACGAGGGAAGGGAGCCAGTATTTACAAGTTTTAAAACCTTAATAAACTGTTAGCTAAAGAGACTCATTTGTATCAGTTAGTATCAGAATATACAAACCTGCACTGGATAATTGCATCTCGTGTACATATCAACCAAACTACTAGCAAGCAAGATCAAAGCCAAGATCAAGAAATCGAGTTTTTACCATAAGCCCGTGTAAAGATCTCCTTAGTTTCAAATCTTCAAGATTGTCGCACACTGGTAAAACCGTCAAAAATGTTATCAAATTTGGATTGACGCCTTCGTTAAGCATCTCAGGAACCAGTTTAATCGCCTCTCCAGGATCAGAATTTTGTATGTAAGCCGCTAATAACGAGTTCCAAACAACCGCATTTCTATTCTCTGTTTGATCAAAAACCTTAGTGGCTGAATTCATATCATGGCATTTTCCATACATATCAACCAATGCACTCGATACAAAAACGTTACTATCAAAACCGTTCTTCATAACATACCCATGAATTTCTTTCCCATGGCACGATAAGCTTAAATCAGCACAAGCTGCAAGGGCACCGGTAACTGTTACATGATTCGGCTGAAAGAACCAGTTTTTGAAAGACGATTGAAACACCTTTAATGCTTCACGAGTTAGTCCGGATTGTTGAAAACCAGATATAAGAACATTAAAAGAAACCATATTTGCTTTCATACCGACATCTACCATCTCGGAAACTAACTTATACGCTTCATTCTTGTCGCCTTTTCTTGAATGGCCGTAAATTAGAGTGTTGTATGTGACTTCATCAGGTAAAAGTCCATCTTTCATAGATTCAAAAACCCCTGATGCCTTCTCTATTTTCCCTTCTTTAACATAACCTGAAATCATGGAATTCCATAACAACTTGTTCTTGTTCGTTACAAGCCTAAAAACCGCCTCCATATCATCAAATCTTCCACATTTTGCATACGTGTCGATTAGTGATCCCTGGAGGAAAATATTCCCACAAAGCTTGGTTTTTATAGCATACCCATGAATCACCTTAGCGACTTCAAATGCTTTTAAACTCGCACAAGCTTGTAGAATGCTCACAAGTGTGACAACATTCGGTTTTTGGAATAACATCATTTCCGTAAACAAATCCAGTGCTTCGCTATGATATTGACTATGAACACAACCAGATATGAGGCCGTTCCAAGTTGTGACCTTTGGATTCAACCTTGCTTCCTGCATCTCTTCCATCAAATGAAACGCCATTTGAATATCACCATTTCGAGCAAAACCAGAAACGATAGCATTCCATGATATTAAATCAGGATTTACTCCATTTAAATGCATAGATTTAAAAATCCCATATGCTTCATAAGGAAGTCCTTCATTCATATAAGCTGAAATAAAAGCGGTCCATGATACTACATCCTTCTCTTGCATCATATTAAAAGCACGTTTTGTGTAGTCCAACTCGCCACACTTTGAATAGAAATCGATTAGCCCGTTTCCAACAAACAAATCTGTACTGTGTCTCTTTAGCACGAAAGCGTGAATCATTTGACCATACCTCAAGAACTCAAGAGCTCCACAGGCTTTAAGAATTGTGGGTACAAGATAAGCATCAGGAAGCAGTTCATCAAGAATCATCAACCCCAACACGTGAAATACTTCTACCCACTTCCCAGCTCGAGAATACGATCCAATAAGACTGCAATATACTGGGTAAGTTCTTTCAGGCATTTTATCGAACACCTGTCTTGCATTATCTAACAATTCCCCATTCTTTAAGTACAATAAAGCAAGCTTATTTCCAACCATATAATCAGCCTCAATAGCTCCCAGTTTCACCAACTGACCATGAATTTGCTTGCAATTAAAGATGCAACGTCGATTTGACATAAACTTATCCACAATCGACCCAAAATAATTTACCTGGTTGTTGCTTGAGGTCAATGAGTATTCTTCTTGCTGTCTAGTAATCTTTTTCGTGTTTTCTAATAATGAGATTAGTTGTGAACTGTTATGGGTTATGTTTAACTTGCGTTTTGGACTGAGGTTAGTAGCCGTTGGGGATGAATGGGATTCGAATTTTGGTGGGAAAATGTTGACTTTGTGATTGTTAAGCAGAAAAGAATCATCTGGAAGAAGATGGAAGGGACGAAGTAATGGTGTCTGCAAAGACGCCATTATTATTGCATTAAGATTTCAGGGAATCCAGACTGAGGTGTCTTGTTATTTTTCGTTTGGTGAGGAGAAGCCTATAAAAGATTTGTGAAGAACTATTAGATCGAGTGAGTGCGAGTTGTAATTAATAATTTTATACTATTATATGTTTATAAATATATAATATTTTTAATTCACTTAAGGTAAAAGTAATTTTGCAGCAATAAACTATAAGTAAGACGGTATCGGTATCGATTTTATCGAGTATCAAATTTGGTCCAAAGACGGTAATAGTGCTAGTTTCATAACATTATAATCGGTTTAGTATTCGAATTTTGTATTTTAAAACGATTTATTCCTTCAATTTTTTAAGAAAAGTTTTAGTTCTCACGTTATTTTTAGTAGCTAATTTAGCATCCAAATTATAGTTCAATACTTCAAACATCATATCTTTTAAAGATAAAGCTTTTTTTTAACTTGTAATAGTTTAAACCAGTTTTCAACTATTTTTGCAAAATATGTTCTAGTTGGTTTAGTTCCCTTATTTTATACTTTAAAGAGTATAACATGTCAACTTTTTAACTAACATTTTATCCTTAAAGTTTCATTTTATGGCAATTGTAACTCTAAAGCTTCATTTTATGAATGTTTTAACCTCAAAGTTCGATTTAATCATCAATTTTTTCAACAATCGATTTTTAATTTGTATCTATAAAACCGATTTCCATCACCCCATTTTCGTCGATGTCTTGGTGACAAGAAATTAGTTTCTTGACCTTTCTTCACTAGCCTTAAACGAATTGCACATAAAAATATAAATGATTGTTGCTTTGTGAGGGTTTCGATCATTAAAGGTTTCCGTTAACCGGGCATACAAACACAAACAAGAACTCATTTATTTCAGTTTTTAGAGGTTTCAAATCACATACACACAACGACCCTTGTCGTCATTGGTTTATTCAAGGTATTAGGTGGCAGGTCCATAATGGTTCACAAATTTTGTTTGGAATATAGTTCGGTTCCTTAATGATTTCTACTTAGATATCCTAAAGAGTCTTTCACACCAAAATCCTATGTCTCGGACTAAATTTAAATTGATTTTTGGATACTTCCAAAACTTTTAACTATGACGTCATCAGCGGAACTACACGTAATGGCTTCGATTAAATCTCCAGAAGGGGGCCCATAGACAAACTTATATGGCGTTTTGACCCTAAAGAAAATTACATGATCAAATTAGGTTAGTGGCTCGCCATTTGCTTAAGTGACAACTCCTCAACTGTAATGCCCGTAATTTTGTAAAATTATAAAATTATATAAAAATGCTAGTTTAATTAAAGAATTAGTAAATTATGTGTTTAAAATGCTATTTATATGTTATATGTTATATGAAGTGTGAGTATGTGTTATAAACTTAAATTAGTAAATAAATGTCAAGGGAATGAAAGTATGAGGACTAAATATGTAATTATGTATATATATACATGTTGACTCCAATAATTGGAGTCAAATAGAAGTCCCAAAATCTGGAAGAAATCGTGAGAGGGAAGAGAGAGTTCTAGAGAGAGAGAACTTTGAAGAAGAAGAAGAAATCAAGGAAAAATTGAAGGTTCAAGTGTTGGGTTCAAGAAATTCAAGGTTTGGGTGCTTGTTCTTCATCCTTGGGTTTGATTTTGATCATAGCAAGTAACCACTCAAGTTGGGGTTTACACATTAAGTAAGCTCTACTCCTAATTGGTGTTTGATTTTAAGTTTTGGGTTGTTGTTTGTTATGATCTTTGACTTTTATGTTGAAAAATTATGACAAATGGGTCAATGTTGGGGTAATTGTTGAAGCTAGGGTTTTGAATGATTAAATGCCTTTAAAATGTTGATAATTGAGTTTGATTGGGGTATTACATGTTATGTTTGGTGATTTATGGGAGAATTGTGTTTGAATAAGTAAATGGGTCAAAATTTGGAAGGAATGGTGAATTTAGTTTTTGATGATTTAAGGTAGTGAAAGTGTTGGTGTTTGATGTTATGAAAGTGTTTTGGTTAAGTCTTGAGTCTCTTATGTGTTGCAAATAAGGCTTGGATGAGTAAAATGGATGGATTTTGTGAGCTGCAGCAAAGAAGGAAAGAATTCTGATCTGTGCAGACCTGGTCGCGACGTGACGGGTTGAGCGTCGCGACGTGACGCGTCGCGTGCAGCAAAGTGTTATTTTTTCCAGAGGTTTTCTCGCGGCGAGAGTGTAACACCGTATTTTAACCCAAAAAAATTTCATTTTGATAATCACTGCGGAAGCGAATTAAACACCAAAGTATTTACAACTAAATACAAACCACTGTTTACAAAAATATCAGTATTACAAAACACGGCTCGTCACAATTAAACTATCAGAGTCCTAGGTGATTACTCCCCAAGCTAACCACTCTCAGCCGAGCCGCTGACTTACCAAAACCTGTAAAAA
>JAUEJL010130479.1:0-23552 GCA_032274825.1 Drosophyllum lusitanicum | reverse complement strand
CCACCTTAATTTACAAATATCATATTTACCCTTTATAATATTTCAAAATATCATAATTAACCAAATTCTTAGTTTATCATTCTAAAATATTTTATAATCATTTTAAATCTTTTTTAATTATGACCAATAACGTTTAACTTTGTTATCTTTAATTGTAACAATAATGATTGATGACTTATATAAGAAATAAAATCACATCTCTTCATATCATGATACCAAGTTTCTGCCGTCAAGTCTGCACTCCCACTCGCGTCGATGGTTTCACTTCTGGTTAGAGTGTTGATGTCGTACGTCGTAATTTGTTAAATTCTCGTTTAATTCGTGTTTTATTATTATTTAATACGTTTTTATTAATGTTTTATATTTATTATCGTTTAAACCAACTCGTGTATCACACGAACATTTAGTCTAGTTTTTATTCTAAGAGATTAAGTTTAGCATTTTGATTAATGACATTAATGTTCCAGATTACATTTTAAAATTTTTGGCGGAGTGACATTTTCGTAATTCATATGTGATGCTTTTACAAATCACATATGATTCAATACTGAATCACCTGTAATTTAATATTAAAATTTTAAAATTATGTTTTTTACATAAACTTTATTGAACACAACTCAAATAATTAAATACAAACATAAAAAATCTTTCTCTTCCTAGCTTCATAGGAAAGGAATGGGAAAATCATTCCATAATTACATTTATAAAAATTAAAAAGAAGTTCCACGTTAGTTATAAATATAAACGAGTCGAGTTATCTGTTAGCTACTTAAGTTTAATTTAGATCATTAAAAGCTTTAAGGTGTCAAACATTAACAAGTTAAAAAAGCTTATACTCATGTCTCAAAGAGTGGAAAACAATACTAGCACAAACATTTCTAATTCCAATTTTGCAATATCACCGATAAAGGATTATATATTGCTGTGTATAAATATTTAATCGTAGTTGATTAAAAAACTTTCGATTATTTACAAAGCTGTAAAGAAATTACAAGGACCAAAGACGATCACGAAATAGTGTTTGTTATCAAGAGCTAAACAATATACCATGCTGACAAATACTCAAAAACGGCTACGGTTTATTATCAAATAAAATGGATGTAATACAATAATACTGAAAAAGACTAAAGAAAACCTTATACATAATTAAACAATACAAAACGCTAACAAGGCCCAATGGCTAACAAGACCTAAAGATTAAATTAGGTCCTATTAAAACTAATATTATGTTATTATGTATTAATTACTACATTTGGTATAATTATATGGTTGTAAATATAGTGATTTGTTGTGTGGCTGATTTAACTCCACCTTTATCACTTAACAAGATCGAACTTCAGCTTAGTAAATCCTAAATTAATGAGCCTAGCTCGTTAAATACAGACTTCAGCTTAGTAAATCCTAAATGAGTCTAGCTCGTTAAGTACAAACTTGAGCTCAGTTGGGCTCGTTTACTTTCCTAACTTTCAACGTGTCCTATTCAAGAAAATACAAGTCAGTAGTGTGAAACTAATTGTTGCTCTATACTCAGCGTGACTGTTTCTTTTAAATGAAAATACAACAAGTGTTTCTTTGTTCGCTTTGAAATCAGAGCACCTCCAACAAAACAAGGTAACCGGTACATCTTGAACCAGTCAGCGTTACAAAAGGCAATGAGATCAAGACCCCCATTCTTTAGAAGAAGAATACGAGAGTGGCTTTTAAATACGTAGGACAAGTATAGCTACATCCACACGGGTAGGTATTTTTAGTTGGCCTGGAAATAATCTAGTGAACATTGGCCTCGAAATTCAGAAGAATTAGTTAGCCTTTTCTTTTCATTTTTCTAAAAATTGTATTCGGTTTTCATTTTGACGATGATGTATTGAAGCAAGTTTTCTTGCAACCTTCATATTGAATTGGTCTTCATTTTTCTAAAAGTTTTGATGTTTTACAAGAGCCTTGTGATTGTGGCTCTGATAAAAATATGTTGTATATTATTGAATTGAAAAGTATAATTGAAAAATGAAAAAATGTATAAATAGGAAACGCTAACAAACCCAAATAGCTAAATATAAGTGCCAAAATCAATAAAGGAGGTGAATAAAAGAGAATTAGTGGATTCCAAATGTCATTTTGTGGTGAGTACGTTGATGAAATAAAAAGAAAATAGTAGAAGGATATATCATTTTTGTAATTTATTTTTTATATTACACCAAAACCCAAGTTTTCATGTGTTAAAGGTACATCGAGCTTTTGAAATTTACCGCTTATAATTTATCTTCTGAAAAATGATATATCTTCTTACTTTTTCTTGCTACTTTATCCTGCTACTTATCACAAAATGACACATCGAGTCCAATAATTCTTTTTTCAAATCTCCTTCATTGATTTTGACACTTGTGTTAATCTTGTGAGTAGGATAATAAATAGAAGGATATATCACCTCTATGTATCTTTTTTTATTTATCATAGGTTAAATCTCGTAATAGCTAGATTTTTTTTGAAGCTCGTATTATTCTTTTTCTAAACCAACGTACCCGTGTGTTATCAAGTTGAATTAAAAAAAGGGGAAAAGATAACTCTTCGAAACTCTTAAGCATGTATGCAATTACTAAGTTAAATTAAAAAGTAGAGGGGGTAAATTATTTTTTGAAAAGAGAAATGATATATTAATTATTTTACTTTTTTTCCTACTTCATCTTCTTATTCATTCAATGTTTGATATGTGTAACATATTATTTCTCTTTTTTTATATTATTTCTTGATTTTAACACTTGTATTAATCAAATAAGTAGTAAGATAAGTAAAAGTAAAAAGATAAATAATTTCTCGTGGAGAAAAACTTGTCTAAAAAGTGATGTCACTTAGGTTATAGCCTAGTAATAAGTATTTATATGTTTTGATATGATGTTTACCTATTGATCAAATATCATGATTTCAAACCCTGTTAAAAATAAATTAAAGTAGATTTAATAGCCGTTCAAACAAATTCTAAAAAATGATAATTAAGAAATGGGTAATTCTATATAGTCCTCCTTGATTATCTACTTAGCCCCCCTTGATTTGACATATGTGACTGAAAAAGGTATATTAAAAATATAATATTCTTGATTTGACATGTGGGTTTATGAGAAGAGGGGGGCTAAATCATGGAGTAATGATTTGGTGTCGTTTACGTCAACGTTGAAATATCTTAGTAGATAATGTGGCGAAAATCACGTGTCAAATTTCAAAACAGGAAACATATTCAGAGCGTACGGAATGTTTATGTATAATAGATAGTTTTTAGTTTTTGGTTGTGACTCGTATAAATAATTGAAAAGAATGTTTAATATATTCTAAACTTAATTTTTAATGATATGAATGTTTCAGATTGTATTTTAAAAATTTGAACGGAGTGATATTTTCGTAATTTATATGTGATTTTTTACAGATCACATGTGATTCAATACTGAATCACCTGTGATTAAATATTAAAATTTTAAAATTATGTTTTTTACGTAAACTTTATTAAACACAACTCAAATAATTAAATACATAACATAAAAAGTCTTTCTCTTCCTAGCTTCATAGGAAAGGAATGGGAAAATCATTCCATAATTACATTTATAAAAATAAAAAAAAGTTCCACGTTAGTTATAAATATAAACGAGTCGAGTTATCCGTTAGCTACTTAAGTTTAATTTAGATCATTAAAAGCTATAAGGTGTCAAACATTAACAAGTTAAAAAAGCTTTAAGGTGTTAAAAACACGTTAGTTATAAGTGTTTCTTTGTTCGCTGTGAAATCAGAGCATCTCCAACAAAACAAGGTAACCGGTACATCTTGTAAATTGGCATCCCAACCAGTCAGCGTTATAAAAGGCTGTGAGATCAAGACCCCCATTCTTTAGAAGAAGAATACCGAAGTGGCTTTTAAATACGTAGGACAAGTATAGCTACATCCACACGGGTAGGTATTTTAAGTTGGCATGGAAATAATCTAGTGAACGTTGGCCTCGAAATTCGGAAGAATTAGTTAGCCTTTTCTTTTCATTTTTCTATAAATTGTATTCGGTTTTCATTTTGACGATGATGTATTGAAGCAAGTTTTCTTGCAACCTTCATATTGAATTGGTCTTCATATTTGAAAAAAAATCTTCCTTTCTACCTCTTGTATTTGTCTTTCATACAATCGAGTGATTTTTTTAAGCTTTGATATCAACACTTGGTATCAGAGCACCAGGTATAGTTGAAGGGTCGGGGGTGTGAACCGATTTGATCGCGGGTTGAAGCATCTCAATAGCAGCCCCAATTTTTCTTTATCGGACTTGTTGTAGCGATGGCGAGAGACTAACCGGAAGTACGTGGCCAATGGACAGGAAGACATCAAAGCACGTGACTCTGATTCGGTTTGGTTAGCCGGTGACAGAAGACAATAAACGTAGGTGTGAACTTGTTTTCTTGATCGTGGAAGAATGCACTCCGGACTAGCTTGATTAAAGAGATTGGAGCTATCATAAAGAAGAATAGAATGGCGTTGGTACCTAAAGGAGGTTTGATATCGTATCAAGTTCCGGTCTTGACCCCGATGAATTATCCGGTGTGAGCTCTCAAGGTCAAGTCAATTATGAATGCATATGGCATATAGGAGAAGCTAGAACCACAATTAAGTCAAAACAAGCTATTTCCGTTTTGTTTCAAGCGATACCCAAAGACATGGTATTACAAATGGCGAGTTACACCGACCCAAAGCAAGTGTGGGATAGGCTAAAAACATGGTATTTGGGAGTAGATCAAATTAGAACGGCTCGGCTTGCAATCTTAAAAGAGGGAACTTGAAGGTTTGCGCATGAAGGAAGGTGAAACGGTTGATGATTTAGTGAAAACATTGATCCATGTCTTAAAAGCAAGAACTCTTGGATATGAGCTTGAAGAATTGGATTTGGTGAAAAGGTTACTAACTCGATGCCTAAGTCGTTTCTTCAAATAGTGGCTTCAATAAAGCAATGTTTCGAGTTGGAAACGATGTTATTTGACGAGGCCGTTGGTAGATTGAAGGCATACGAGGAGCGTATAAAAGGAACCAAGAAAATGGAGGACATTCAAGGTGGGTTGTTGTTGGCTGATGGTGTACCTCCCTTCGAGACTTTGGGTTGAGTCCATTAATGCAGCCTGGCCCAAAGACTTGGGTCTTACCATAGACTCTCTCCTATAAATATGGGAGCAGGGAGCCCCTCACCTCAATGAGAGGACTTTCTCTCTCTCTCTCTCTCTCTCTCTAACTCCTTACTTCTACCCTTTCACTTAGAGTCCCTCCTAACCTTACCATGAAGATCGGGCCAAACTCGTAACCCCGCCATGGATATTCTAATTGGGCTGGGGTTATCCACCAAACAATGGGAGACAAACGTGATGACTCTTCACCGGTCCCTTCCCGTACTCGTGCGTACTAACCTATGCACGATCAAATTGCGACATCCGTAGGACCAAGCAACAAGCTAACGTTCCTCCAATGAGTTTGCTTCAAATTCATTAAGATTTACAGGTTCTGAATCTTAAACTTGCACTCTTTATGTGGTCCATTTAGCATACTAGCATTACTACGAAATCTTTCACAAATGAAATTAATGTCTTTGCTTTAAGTGTAGACCCGGTTTCAAAATGTTTCTAGTGTTCATCTCCTGGAATTAAACTCAACCTACATGAGTTTGTTGTGTAAGTAATTTTAAAAAAAAGAAGAGGAAGAAAAGGATGTCTCTTGGGGTCCTCATTGAACTGTTAAAAATTCATTTTCTTGTGAATACTTCAATGATGCTTGACACACACACAGAGGTATATATATATATATAGAGAGAGAGAGAAAGAGAGGTTCATGCGAAACGGGTTTTATTTGCGAAAAGTGCGAGAAGCAATTTTGACCTTTAGATGATTTAATCAATGGTTATGATTATTAATGGCATTATTGTAAATAAAACCAAATTACATGGTATTAATTTAAACAAAGAAGGGTATATTGGACATTTTATAGAATCCTCTCTCCTCTATCCTCTCTTACTAAACCCACGATCAACCCTGCCTTTTCATTTCCCCACCACTGCCGCCTACCCCTTTCTCTTCCTAACCACTGTCGGCTACCCTTCTTTTTTCAACCGCACAAGGCTATCGCCGCCCCTCCTACCTCCACTGTTGCCGCCTACCGGAGAAGATCTCCCATTGCCGACGGGGAACCATGATTGCTACCGGTTGCTCTCTAATGTAGCGCCAACGCTGCCCCACCCCACCATCGCCGACGACGTCAATCCCTAGATCTCTACCCTATCGACCATCGCAAACGCTATCATCTCCAATCTTCTCTTCAAGAGCCGTTTCCATCACCAATCGCTGTCCAGATCCCTCACCACAAACATCATCGTTGTTCATCAGGCTTGTCGGTGATTAATATGTAATCATTTTTCGTTTTATGATAACAGTCTGAATCTTGTATCACCGCCGCATATGGTGACTCTTTTTTTGTTCCGATTGGTGTTGAAGTCCACCATCCTTTTGGGTCCTTTTGTTGTCGGACACCACCGCCGGTCGATTCCCCACCATCGTAACATCACCAGCCACCGCCGCCACCCCTTTACATCAAGCGTCACCGCCGCCGCTCCTTTCACTTCTACCGTACACCAACCGGTGTCCTTTGGTTCCCTATCTGTTTTTATTAAAAATCTGAGTTTTTTTATGTGAATTATCTTTTAGCTTTTCTTTATTAGTTTGTTTAGTATGTAAAGTATGTAAATTTCTTTTTTGGTTATATATCATTATTCATCGATGAATTGTAACATCATTCACCACCAAGCCCTGCCGATGTGAGCCCCACTGCCGCCCTGTTATTCTCTCCTTGTTACGACTGTCGACAAGGTAATGGTTGTTTTCTAATTATTCTCTAGTCGTGGTCACTTCGAGGAGCAACATTGAACAACAAGATTATTAGTTAAACTTCACCGGTATTTATCGTGAAATCTCCCTAGATGAACAGACCATAATCCATATTTATTTTTTTTACTTTTTTAATTCTTGTAATTTGTTGTCTTTGTTTTAAGTTTTTATATTATGATTATGTGTATTGAAAATGTCATGTTTATAGATTTGTGTATTGAAATATTTACATAGTTCTTTGTTGAATTCATAAATTAAGTAGAAAATACATTTTTTGTTTATTAATGAACATGATTATAATATTAAAAATATTGACACGGATGAACAACTAAAAAAAGGTGACAGAGGACATAATCAATGGTGAACAAGCAAAAATTAATTAACCTAAAATAAAAATGATGTAAAAACTATGTTCAGTATTGAATATTGCAAAATTAATATAAAAACTCATATACTTTTGGCAATGTTCATTATTGCATATAGCAATGTCGGAAACCATAATAGGTGTGTTTATCGTTGAACACCGTAAAATTGTTAATTTATTATTAAATTATTTCTTATTTATTTTTGTTTGAAAATTTAAGGAGAGAGAAAAATTTAAGGAGAGAGAAAAATTTAAGAGAGAGAAATATATTGGAGAGAGAAAAGTTTGATTTACCATTATGCCCTTTTAAATTAAAAAAAATAAAAAACATGATTAATCTATACCATTAGATCAAATTCAATTAAGTGACTCAGATTGCTTCTCGAACTTTTCGCAAATAAAACCCTTTTCGCATGAACCCTCCCCTATATATATATATATACACACATAATCTATTATATTCTCTCATACTTGTATGTTTATATATTTACATACATATGTAATGGTACTCTTATATTCATTGTTCTAAAAAACGCGCCATGGCGGCGCTATGGGCGGTGCCAAGGTGGAGGCGCGACTCCGTATCCCTTGGAGGTGGGGTTAGGTGTGGCATAAGACAAGGCGGTATAAGGCGCGCCTTTACGCGCCAAATGACAACTTTTTAAGGCATGGCGTACAGAAAATATTTTTTTTTTTAAAAATGACTTTTTTTATATACAATTTGCGATCGCGTGTATTGAACTTCTATAAATTTGTATTTTGTAATTTGTATATGTTACTTTGCTCCTAATTTGTGCAACTCTGTGTAATTTGTATATTAATAATGATAAATTGGATATGAATATTTATAAAATATATACAAAATTGCCGCCTTAAAAAAACGCTATGGCTCGCTATGGCTCGCCATGGCTCTTAAAGCTTGAGTCTTGACCTCGCCGCCACACCACGCCTTACGTTTTTAGAACGTTGCTTATATTTAACACTTCTATATGTATATCACAAAGATACCACTCTTCTTAGTATTTCCACACATACTCATAATGTATATAGGTATCTATTTATAGTATATAACTCTGTACGAACGCATTCTCTTTATTTATATAATTATACACATCAACATCTCTTATTTAAATCTTCGTATACTCTTTAAATTTATGATTCACACATCACTAATTATATCTATTCTTTAACATGTAAGGTTAATTAATAAATATTAACCCCATTCTTTTCTCTCTTTTAATTAACGAGTTCTCACTTCTTGTTTATTCATTCATACTCATTTCTCATTATTTAATATAATGCCAGAATACTTATTTGTTAATCACAAGCATATATCTCTGTCTCTCGTCTCTTAAATAGAGTTATACTCATCTCTCTTAACTTTATATTCATTTCTATCCTCTTTAACAAATTAATTAATAACAATTCTCTATCTACCATCATATCATAATAATCATACAGTAAATCCCATTCTGGTATCGAACACATACAATCACGGATAATTAATATCTCTAAGTACCAGTTGAGGTACTCACCTGTGGTTCAACACTCCCAAAGCATTCTTTTATCTTTTTGTTAGGTCCTCAAATACCTATGAATAATTATATGATACTCATTACTCTTACTCAATCAAAACACCATTTTAAAACACTACACATAACAAGGCACGCCCGTGCTTTTACTCATAAGTACGCCCGTGTTTAACAGGCACACCCTGGGCCTCTCTAGGGCAAGGCACGTACGTACTTTTTTCGCCACGCCCGTGCCTTCTCAGATACAGCCTAGGGCACGGTTTGTTCTCGAGGGGCACGCCCGTTCCCTTCAATTTACAGCACTGATTCTGTAACACAAATGAAAACCCGGCCTAGCCGTGATCGGGTTGGGGGTGAGTTAATTGTGTTTAAATTTATGTTTATTTAATTGTATATGATTAAATAAATATTTTATATCCCATGAGTTTATGAGATAAGTAAATTCGTTTTTGAACGAGGGTCGTAGATAATACCTTGTTGTATGTTAATTAATTGGATTTGACTACTTAATTGATTAAGTGTATGTTAGTAAGCAGTGTAGTGCACTGTGTTTGTAAATATCTAAACACATTGCCGCCTCATTTATCCGATGGAACTTCACTGTGAAGTTTTCTTCATTGTGTATGTGTGCTTGTATGTGTCTTTTGAAGAACAAGAACACAGAACCAAACTTGAATTTTTGGAAGATTTGATTTGGTGTGTTTTATTGCAAAAAGAAGGTTGGTTTATATTCCTACTATGATTCTTGCTAATCTGTGTTATATATTTGTTGAGTTTTGATGTTTAAAAGCTTTAAACTCCATTAATGGAGATATGAAGTTTTTTTTGAAAAAACTTGAGAAGTGGGTTTTGTTATTTTTGAATGTTTTAATTGGTTTTGATGAATTCATGATGTTAGTTTATATGTTTTATGAGGTTAGTATATAGTTTGGACGTGTTTCCTAGTGATTTACAGATTTTATAATTGTATGTATATGTATATGTTTTACTGTAACAAGAACAGGGAAGAAGAAGGTGAAGTTTGAAGTTGCTAAAAGGGGTCCGACTTAGGCCCTAGGCTTGCTGAAAGGGGTCCAACTTAGGCCTCGGGCTTAATGAAAGGGGTCCGACTTAGGCCCCAGGCTTGCTGAAACGGGTCCGACTTTGGGCCCGTCCGACTCATACTTTGGTCCGACTTTGGTTGGTCTCGCATACTTGGTGGTCCGAATTGGGACCCATCTTACTTGGTTAGTGTTGTTTGCAGCACGTCATGACATGACGGGTACCTTGTCGCGACGCGACCAGGGTTTTTCTGCTGCGGAGCTTTTGTTTGTTGCTTGATTGTGTTGCATGCTATATGTTTGTTTCATAAGTGAAATTTACATGTTGCTTATGGTTTTGATTGATATAAATATATGTGTATATATATTTATGAAATGGAGACTGATTTCAATGTTGTTGTGTTCTAAGGAAATACGAAGACTCAGTAAGATTAGACAATTGAGTACAGAGATTGAGAACAGAGGTGAGTAGTCGTTAACTCACGAGTGGTATTGGTTGTAACTGATATGGTTGTATGGAATTGAGATGATTAATGCTTTGATAGACTGTTTAGTCTGATGATGTTGGTGATTGAATAATTGTTTGTGTGTTATTTGATCGAGTCAAAAGATATGCGCACATGGTATGGATATGTGTACATGGTATACATAGAGATTGGTTACCGGATGGGGCTGGGCTCGTTTGTTATTGGTTGCACAGTTATAGACCTTCCGATGCATTTGTTGCAACGGAAGGGCTATCGGTAAACCTTTGCCTTGGTCCGCATCGGTTGTAGGTTCTGTGTCGAACCGCCGGTCCTCTGGAATTATGTGATTGTCTGTTTCTATTGTTGATTGTGTTGGTTGTTGCTAATAACTGTTTGTGTTTGTAGCTTCCATTCACTTAGCTTTGCACTAATTCCCCTCCTTTAACCCATTTTGCAGGTTTCGGTAAGTGCAGCTGTTTGGCTGAGGGTTGTGTTTTGAAGGAAAATTTGACCAACGCTCTGATATTATGTTTTTAAAAGTGATGAGTCATATTTTGTACAACTTTTGTAACACAACTGATACTGTAGTTTTGTATACAATGTATAATATTTGTGGGTATTTTAATATTATTATTTATAATGCTTCCGCAGCGAATAAAAAAAATGACTTGAGATTTTCAGTGTTACATGGAAGCCTCAAATAATTAAAAACCAAACAACAAGCTTTACATCCACCAAATTAGCTATCCTTTCCATTTCATATTAGCAATGCTCATTCCCATAATTAAACTTTTTGACAAATTAACTTTTGGACCCCAAACCTCTTTACAACAACATAGAATATTCAACAAGTTCTTGATATTTCTCACACTCAAATTACTGCAGATAAGTAACCATAACCTGATCACGACCAACTTTAACCCCCCTCAAACAACCTATTTTAACACCATCCTCACGAAACATGTAGTCCTTCAGGAGCTTAGAAAAAGAAACAAAGATAGAAGGTCCCTCTATTTAAGACCTCTACTCATTTGAAACTCATATGACGATGACCCTTTTAGAGGGAACGGAGTGGAAGTAGATAAACAAAGTGATAGCTCCAATTGCGCCGTGGTGAATTAGAAATTCCACTCAGCTACCATGTGGAATTGTATTAGGCGTGGAGAATTCCACAGGAAAGGAAAGGCGTGGTTAAAAAAATAACATGGGTCCCATCCAACTAAATGATATGTGTTGGTTACATCAAAGTTTTTACTTGTACATTTTGCATAAAAACTTGCAATCTTTTCCATTTTCTTTTTTTATAAATAATTTTGATTGTTTAGAGGTTATTAGGTGGGTCCCAGAATTTGGTGCGGTAATGAGTGATCATTACGAGTTTATATGGTGTGTTGAGTGGTAAGAGTAAAAAACTGACGTAGCTGTGTGGTGGGAGATAACCACTCCCACCACTCTTACAAGCAAGCGAGTTGAATGCTTTTTTGAAGTCAACATTAAAATTTATTTTTTATTTTATATTAATTTTCAACCTATAAAAATGTACTTTAAAACCCCACCGTAAAATGTAAACACACATACCCACTAACCTTCTCTTAAATTTATACATTTTTGTCTATAGCGGGATTTGAACTCATGACTATAAGCCATAACATTACAAAAAACTTTCGATTATCCATATTTTTTTATCAATATTAATACATTTAAAACCGTAGAGAATTACGATCAAACGTGAAAAAATTGGGTGTTATACCAAATCGTTACATTTGAAAGGGTGAAAATTGGAGTAAAAAATCACATTTATTAGTATGGACAAATTATCTAAATTTTCACACTTTTAAGCGTGAAAAATTTAAAAATAATTCTAGAGTTACAAAAGTCCATGCTTTTAAGTGTGAACTTCTATAATCATCTATTTATTACTAAATTCACACATTTAAAAGCATGGATTTTTAAAAGCAAATGTACACGTCTATAAATGTTAAGTTTTTTTTTTTTGTAACAATATTTATTTTTAAACTATTTTTCCACAACTATAAGCGTGATACAATTAAAAATTTTACACGTTTTTTATAAAGCGTGGTTAAATGACATATTTTTATAGTATAAGAAACATTTTTCAACACTTTGATACTACTGTACTATAAGCTAGTTTACTTACAATTGTTTGCTTAAGCTTGACCAATTATAAAATTAAAATTAAGTACGATAATAAAAAAGAATTATGTTTCGCAACTAAAATTTTAACTTTCGGTTGCTTTTTTTAATCATATATATGTGAATTAGTAGAAATTTCGCTGATTTCTATCGTCTTTTTGAACGTGATCTCGTAACCGACCTTAGCTCAGTTGGTAGAGCGGAGGACTGTAGTTTGACAACTGGTATCCTTAGGTCGCTGGTTCGAATCCGGCAGGTCGGAATTTTTAATTTTTTTTAATTTTTTCTCATTATTTTTTAAAATTTTATTCAGCGCTCCTGCCAGGATCTCACCGTTGTTTTTCACCGTTCTTGAAATCGGATGAGGGAAATTTAAGGTTAGTGATTCTTACAATCTTTTGTTATTTAATTTGAATTTCTATAAATAGTTCAAAATTCTAGATTCTTATGAGTATCATCATCATCGCCATTTTTACTTGTACATCATGGTGGCATCAAGAAGACAGTAAATTTCACTGTAAAAGAAAGATAATTTTTGGATGGTTCTAAGCTAAAGAGTTTATTCTGAATTGGGGGAGAATCTGGAAGTGGGTTTCAGAAATTAGGGTTTAAAAAATTAGTATTCGAGTTCATTGGAGCAATTATCAGTGTAGTGTTCTTCTTATTTGCTTTATGCTTTTCTAATTAGGTTTGCAAGATTCATTATGATATAATTATTTTTCAAGGTTTGTCACTAGCATAAAACTTATATTTCATTTATGAGAAATTTGCAATGAACATCTGAAGATTTCATTTATAAAATCTTTGATAAGTATACATTTTTGTTATTGTTTTTTTTTATAATCAATGGTCTATAAAATTCCATAATAGGGATGGAACAAGTTCTTGTATCAATGTGTTTTCCCACCTAACTATTGCAAGCATACAAAGTAAAATGTGGGATATGTGCAAAGACAATCGTATACGGAGCAACGGTTATCGGTTCTGAAGAATTCTGATATAAAGGCTTCAACGAAGGTATATCACCAGATGAATTTACTCTCAGTTCCTTTCCATTTAACATCATCACTTTACTATGCAAGTTTCCATCTTTTGCTGTCAAATGATATTCTTCTCGTGTGCGAATTCTTGTCCTGCCCATTTTCGTAGGTATTGATTCTGAATGAGCGTGCTTTGTTTTATGTTCATGATGTTTATGAGACCTGTGTTTGTGTAGCCTCCAAGTACTATTAACCGACAATTTTACATCAATCGTAGTGGTATTATCTAGATTCATTAGTAATACCGATATTCCCTTCTGCAATATATATAGAACATTCATAAGTCGTGTTAGGAGGTGTAATTGGGTAAGTTGGGCAGTTGCATAATGAGTTTGGGTTGAAACGGGTCCTTTTTGGCGCATAGAAAAAAGGGTAGGGTCAAGTTGGGTTGACCCAGAAACCTTTTTTTGTCCCATTTTCTATAAAGAAACAGGGAAAAGGATGTGTGCTGCTGCATATCCTTTGCCCTTAGGATGTTGTATGTATTAAAAATTAAATTTTGGGTGGTTTCAACTTGTTTCAGCTAAAAAAATTTATTCGACCCGTTTGAGATAAAAGAGAAGCCACATCGACATGTTCATGAGTACATGGGTCAAAAAAGGTAGCCTTATCATATTGCAAACTTACGGATTCTTTGGCACAATGCGAGTACACGCGTATCTTTTTGGTGCCCATAAACCGTGTAGATAAAACCCTTTTCCCCATCAATCGGTGCCAAAGAAGCGCACTGGGAAGAAACAAACAAATTCTCATTTGGTTATGATTTTTAAGAGTGTTATGACCTCAAAAGTCAAAAGTCAGTTTATTTATGGACCTGTAGTAGTCTGGGTTTGGCTCAAATGTAGTGGTATTAAGCAAGCCGTAGTTTCCTCCTATCAATGTCTGCCTGCAGTATGTTTTTGTGTCAGAAATAGATGACATCCCTAGCTGATCCAAGTACCTGCATTCATGATAATGATGGTTGTAACTTCTACATTATGCTTCGATAGTTGTACAGGTATCCTTTGATAGTCATATCCTATGCTTTGATAGACTGATAGTTGTATTTTCTGGGTTTGGTCTCTTTCTATATTTTTCACTATTTTATACCTAATTTACCACTGTACGGAACTTACCAGAAACTGAACACAAATGCATTAGTAACAAAATTCTGGCCACTGTTATAAACCCCACCAGCCTCACTAACCCAAGCAGATGCTGAAGATGAAGAAGTGTTGAGGGTTGATTCAAGTTGCTTGTAAGTTTTGCCCGCCCGATCAAGATTAAACGGATCAAGAATTTTTGCAGTTAGGTTTCCATCAGACCCTGATAGGAAATTAAGAATAATGTCATAAAAATGTGAACTTTTGGATTTTGATCGTTTTAGGGATGTCCGGAAATGAGTTTTCAAAGTGATTATGTGATATTGAATTATTAGAATTAGATAATCTATCTCTTGTGGTAAAAACAAGATCTAGGAGACAGTGTTTGAGTTGTGTTAATGTTGTCTAAAGTTGTAATATTTAAGACAATCAGATTTTTGAGAAATTGGATTATTTAAGAAATTTTTAAACAAAAACATTTATGACACATCATTAAATGGGAGTTGGAAAACTCTGAAATTAGGTTAAATAAAAGGTAATTAACTAGTTATAGTGTAAGCTTGACTAATCAATTTAGTTTTGTTGCAGTAAATATGAAACTCATATAATCAGAATTAGAATCTCAATATACTAAAATTAGATGATTCATTGACTCTAAATCATAAAACACAAATTCAGGCACCATCTTAGTTTGAAGTTCTTATAGGAAAGTTACCTGAGCCAACATTGTAGATGTGGTGTGAGATCACATTGAGGGTCTTTGAAGTTTTGTTTAGAAATTTTGTAAACCATTTTCTATCATAGAAACCTCCAGGTGCGATGATCAGAGGCTTAGGTTCAATAGATTTGTAAACACGGTGCACCACTTTGCTGAGGGTCATTATGTCGTGGGCATACTGCAATGCTGATATACTTGCTCCAATTCCATTTGCACTTAACTCATTTCCTGTTAGAAATTTGAATCATAAATTTGATAGTATGCAGAGGTGAAACTAGATGTTGCAATTTTAACTCATTTACTTCTGTCGATAACTCGATATTAGTTATGTTTTGACCCAACAACGCAACGAGTTTGTAAGATGAATATAAAAGCTTAGCTAAAAAAAGACAGTTAAATCAGCCTATTGAAAGTAAATCAAAGTGTATTATTTTCAATGCATAAAACCTTCTAGACTGTTTTATTAATTATTAATATTATTATTCCATATATATTTTATTTATGCAAGACATAAATAAAATATACAGAAAAATTGTCTGTGTCAACTCAGCCCATTTGAACCCAAATCCAGTTGAACTGTTATGGCCACCAGGCTGGCTTGTCAAAATTTGTGGCTAGGCTGAGCCTATGTTGAGCCTCAACTGAATTGGCTCTTTCCTTATTTGATTCGAGCTCTGGCTTATTATGTTGAGCCTATAAGTATTGTGGGGTTTCAACTCGAAACTAATTGGCTATGAGTGGAGTAACCTAGGACTCTTATTAAGCACATTACAAAGTCACATTTGTCCGATGTGGATAACACTCAACAAAGATGAGCCAATGAACGTATATGGGCTTGAGCTAGTCGCCCAACCCTTTTGGTCTAGTTTATCTTATAATGATCTGGTGGCCTAGATGAAGTGTGTGATTTCACTTACCTAGCTCCCAACCGTATATGGTGTAGTTCTTTTTAACCGTATAACGCATTAGAGCTTCAGCATTTGTTGAGTTCCAATCTCCAATGGTAGAACCATTGGCTAGCACAGTCTTTCCCATGAGAACATTTAGCCCGAAAGTAACCACGGCCCTGAATGTAAAAAGACGATTATAGCCTTGAAAGCATGAAAACACGGAAAACGTAAACAATAGTTTGATTCGTTTACCTGGTGTCTTGAAAGAATCTGTTGAGTTCATCCCATCTGGATAGAGGCAAACAACCCTGGTTGAACTGAAATAAAGCAGAGTTGTTCTTGATGAAGGAATTGCAGGGTTCTTGGTTATGTTTGGTTTGGTAGATAACTGCATCTTGCAAAGTGCCTCCTAATCTAATCCTTAATGGTGAAAAAGCTACATAATTTTTGAAGAAATAAGGCTTACTTTAGATCAAATTTATAAAAATCATTACAAAAAATAAAGTAAATAAAAGCTGAAGAAGAATTGTTCACCTTTGATGGCATTCTTGAAGATCTTGTTTTTGAGATCCTGTACAGAACAAGAATTTATGCTTAAAAATTTTGAATTTGAATTTTCATTTACATTCCCAGTTTTAAAACTCACAAGAAATAATAATAATTACTTTTCTAATATAATTTTATTACAGTAATAATGCTATGTTAATATTCATTGAAGGGCAACTCAGATTTCTGACAAACCCTTTAAGGGATTAAGGCAACTCTTCAGTTTTAATCATATCAATGTCATATCACTTTAACTTTCGAGTCCACCCTCACAAACACATATTTGAGTATTTGACAACCGGGCGTTGACCCGGCCACTTTGGGTGGTTGTCCTTGTGTGGTCTTAGCCCGGCATCCCTTTTCACTCGTGCTCGCCTCTCTTTCCACTTATGGTAACCCAAAGTTGCCACACTCTAAAGCAAGTGACTTGAATAATTTGTTCTTTGGAGTATTAGCAACTGTCACATCTTACCACACCGCCACGTCTATTTTTTCCTCCTACCTTTTACTACGTAGTGATTACTCTCCCCCAGTCCACCACACCAAATTCTATGACGGTAACTACTAGCTATGGACATTGTTTATCCTGTTTTTAATTTTGTCTTTTAAATCAAGTACTTAGATTCAAGATTGATGGTTTTCTTCGGTTTTTTATTTTCTAAAAAGTCTTCTTAATATAGTATTTTAATATATCGATCAAATGTAACGGTATATTTCTTTAATAATGTGACATATTATTAATATAATTTTTTTAATATATTACTTTTCTATTGGTAGAAATTTTACACACACACACAAAAGAAGTATCGAACTTGCAATCTATATCCTCGTTTTCTATTCTTAGAACAGGAACAAAATGAGATGACCTTTGCACGTAGGCCAAAACAGTCACTTTGGACTCTTGTACATCATTCATGATTCTACTTTCTATATTCGGTAACCACTTTACTCTAAAAGATATATGTTACGGTTTGATCTATAAACCTTCATTATAAGTTTTTTTTATCCTTAACCGTTAGACTACTATTGCGGCCATGATTATTACATTTTCAAATCGTACGTGATTAATTTTTTTTGAGTTAGGGTACAATAAAACCGATTATATATCGATACCGCATCCTTTTTCATAATAAAAGTAACTAACAATGTTTTAGACCATTGTAATTCAAACATTATTCTATACAAAAATGTGTAAACATTTCCCATTTTTAAGAATGAAAGATTTGCAACAAATAAACAGAAAGGAAAGTTACCACATTGAGGAAAGAAGAATGATCCCAGCTACAACTATTATAATCACACTTGTTAGCTGGCCACCAATCCAATGTTGCACATACAAAATCACTGTCTGTCTCTGCAATCCTACTTTGACCATCTATCAAAACTCTCCCATTTTCACCTTTTGAATCCACAAAAATGAAGCTAAAACTCAAAACAAACACCAAAACACACACACCCTTTTGCATTAACAAAATACCCATTTTCAAAATCTTGTTTAATGCCAATGTTTCTTATCTGGGAATATGCCAAGAACCAAAAAAGATAGGATCTTTGGGGTTCTTTCTTTCTGGTATATAAGAAAAGAAAGTGGGAACAAAGGGAAAATACTTGATTTTCCAAGAATATGAATTAGAATTGAAGTCAAGATTTGGTGCTTGGATTGTGGATTTTGAAGCAGATTTTAAAGGGGGGAGGGAAAAAGGGGAGAAAAGGGGAGGGGGGAGGGTGGCGGTTGGTGGGGGCCATGGGGTGTGTTGTTTGTGCTTTGCTTATGGAAAGTGTAAAAAGATTGCTGAATTCTGGGGAAAGCGATGATGTGTTGTTAAGGGTTTGTGTTTCTAGCCATTTGTTGCAGAGACAATGAAGTATTCTTGGATTAAAATTTATGGGTGTTCAATGTTATTATGTGTATTTTTGTAATCTATACGTATACTGCGATAGGAAAAAGTTCAAACGAGAACTGTTTTTCGTACCAGAACTGCGAGAACCAATCTTAGCCGTCCAATTTCTCCTCCTTTAATTGGATTGCTCACCTATGAATTCCTTACATGCACCTTGTTACACTCAATCCTTCCACGCTCTTCATCCATGAAGTCCACTTACCACTTGAATGATCAAGATTGGTTCTCGCAGTTCTCTTACGAAAAACAGTTCTCTTTTGAACATATATATATATATATATATATATATGTATATATATATATATATATGGGTTATGAGAGGGTGCTCGGCTACTCGCACACGTAAATATAAGTTAATTAGTAGTATTTCATATACAGATGTGTATCTATAACACATGTATGTGTTAGTAGATATTATCATTCTTTTATCGGATTCAGGGGATCTTGCTCCGTTTTTATCATGTTAAATGTATAGGTAATGAGAGCTGATTTATACACAACAGAATTTATCCAACACAACATGTATAAGTGGTTAACACTATATGGTACAAGTTGATAATGCATTAAGTTGTTGTGTATAACCAATTTTATTATGTACGGATCACTACCCATAAGTAATAAGAACATATTTCGGCTTAATTTTGTTATTAAATTATATGAGTATTATTACATAATATAACAATATGCTTTAAATCACCTTTATTTTTGTTGTACATAGAGTTCCTTTTAGCTTGTTTGACCAACTGTTTTAAGATATAATATAGCAAATGAAATAGATAACATATCATCCACCAATGGAAGGTTCAATGTATGAAAGTTTATATGTACGATTAATATTTACTATGGTTTTGAAAATTGGTTCCATCTTTGAAGTGGTCATTCTATCGGTGCACTAGACTAGTCGATTTAACTATCTCTAAGAATCGGGTGACGTTATAATTATATAAAAAATTTTAAAAAATAAATTTTAAATGTATATAGTTCAAAATTTTCAAGTTCTAACACATTAATCATTTAAAAAATAACCAAAGAGTTCAAATAAAATATGACATTAGTTTGAGTATTAACTAGACAAACATAAATTAAACATGCTCAAACATAAATGTAAAACAATAAGCGTGCAAGATACACGAAGATAGAAAAAGACCGAAGAAATGGTCTCAACATCGGTTTGCTAGTTTCCAGATCATTGCTTCATTTGTAGAAAATTCGACCGGTTTTCTGTCTAGTCTAGTTTTGAAGAAAAAAACATGATCTTTACTATTTGAGTATTTGACTATAAGGTCATGCGTATGGCCCTCAGGTTGATGTGCCTCCTTCGGGAGCACTGCTACGCCCCTATCGGGTTCCTTCCTTCCTCCGCCATGTCGGGTTTGGCAACCCGACGAAACCGAAGATTTCCTTTTGTTTTTTTGGTTTTGTGGAGAGCGTAATAAAAGAGAAAATATTTGGGTTGTTTGGGTTGATTTAGTATGGGTGCTACTTGGGTTTTAGGTTGGGAAGAAAAAAACAAAAAAAAAACTGATGTGATATTTTGGTTGATTTGAGTTGAGTGACTAATGACTTTTTGGTCAGAAAGAGGATTCAACTTTTCTTATTTCTTTAATATTTAAGTAAATTTTGAACTATTTTTTGGTTAGTAAAGATTTTAAATTATTTTTATCAAAATTATTAAGAAAAAACGTAGGATTTTATTTAAGGTCAAATTGTATTAAAATATAATAAACTTTGTCTTAGTTACCATTATATACAACCAACTTTATTTTCTTAAAAATAATACAACCAATTTCCATAATCCTCACATTGTATGTAATTTGTTGTATACTATAGAAGTTATTACAAAGTTCATTGTATACAATGGTAACTAAACAACAGAAACATGAAAAAGTTGTTTGTATACAATGAGAGGATTATGAAAGTTAATTGTATTATTTTTAAATTTTTAAAGTTGGTTGTATACAATGATAACTAAGATAAAGTTCATTGTATTTTCATACAATTTACCCTTTATTTAAAAACCAACGCATTTTCCTAAATTCCGGATTTGAACCCCTAAAAACACAACTTTCAATAAGTTAGAAGAGATTTACGTTACTTTTGATAATCAATTTGGAAAATAGATTAGTTTAAAATGATTAGCACTATCTTGTAACTTCATATTTAAATCACAAACACGTTTTTATATTGCAAGCATATGATTACCTAGTGATTAGTGAATAAATTAAGTCTATAATGGTAGCATTTTTTAAGGGTGTGTTTGGCAAAGAGTTATTTGAATTTTTTAGAAGTTGCTGTTTTTGGTTTTAGAAAAAAAAAAGCTATTTGAATAAAAAGTTTTGTTTGGTTATACAAGCTTAGGCTGCGTTTAGCAGGAGAAAAAATTTCTATTTTTCGTTTTTTGTGAAAAATGGTGGAGTTTTCATTTTCTGAAAAAAATAGAAAACATATTTTAGATAAAAGGGTGAAGTTTTTCTTTTTCAGAAAAAAATGGAAACATGTTTAGTTGAAGTGTTTTCTTGAAAACATTGTTTGAAAAAGTATGAAAGTTTGAAAAAATTGAAGAGTTTGGGAAAGTGAAGGAGTTTTCTGTTTTCTTGGAAAAATATCTAAGTGAACATGTTTTCTAATTTTCAGTTTTCTTAGAAAAATTTTCTAGAAAAATGAAGGATTTTTTTGAAAGTGAACGCAGCCTTAAGCTTTTATTTTTAAAAAGTAATTTTGAAAACAAAATACTCCAAAACGAAAGGCTACTTCATGAAGTTTTTAAAAGGTGCAGGAGCTTGTGATAAACTAAATTACATAAATACTCTTTAATTAAGTTTGTTGCTTATTTAAAATTTTACTAGTGGGGTACCTGGGTAATGCGGCGACCCCAAAGAAAGATGATGGTGAATACATGTGGTTACGCGGACGAAGGAGGCATTGATGTTTGAGAATAATGCCAATATGTTACAATAAATTTGAAATAATGTAAGTAAGATTATTCATCAAATTTATGTTATATGAAAGTTTTTATTTAATAGTATAGTAATATTGTTTATACATTTTTACTTAAAAGTAATATGAGACGCTACAAATAATATTAATATTATATGTTGAACTTGAAGATTATAAATATTATTTAAAACTTATACATTTTTTATGTTAGCCAAGAAAAAAATATTAGTGTAGAGCCACTAAAAAAATTGAAATATATGTTTTTAGAGAAAAATAAATTATAATCCGTCATAATCAAGACATTTATTTGTTAAAGAAGAGAAGAATGTGAAATGCTTAATGAATTGATGGATGAGATTAATTTAAATAAAATTAAGGGTGAAGATTTAGTTTTGATTAAAAAATTAAAATTTTTTAATTTTAAAGGAGAGAGAGAGTGTGTGTGTTTTTATGCTTAATACACTAATATAGATTTTTGTGTTATGTTACATTTTTAAGCTCTCACTCCATCTACTATATCAAACACCTTTACACGAGTAAAAGCTTCATTTTCTAGCTTTAAATAGCAATTACAACTTTAGCTTCAACAAGTTACGTAACTCAAACATACTCTAATAAAACAATGTCGAGTCCATTTTAGGACCATCTTTAGGTGAGGCGTAGTTTTGCTTGCGTGGTGCTAGATAAGATCTTGCCAAGACTTTGCTTTCAAATCATCTTTAATTTGGTTGTATAGTCTTTGTGGAATTGCCTCTTTTGGAACTTCGTTATAAACCATATTAATAACAGCAGAATAATGAAAACTTTGTAAATATTGATGTATTACATCAATCATTATCTATAGAGTAAGTAAGGATTAAAAGGGATCATGTATAGATTGCGTGTAGTCATATTCATATCTATATATATGATAATATGAACAAAAGTTCACGAACATAAAAGCGACCGTTTTTGTGTTCATTTGTTAAATAAACAAACTTATCGTAGAACGGTTCACAAACAATTTACCGAAAGTTAGATTCGTTTACAAACCTATATAACTTCTACCATAACATCTTTTCTTACACCTCAAAAATTTTAGCGCGTTATTTTTCCGAGTAATAACATATATGCCTAATAAATCAACCTAATCATATGTCTAATGTATTCATTGGTTAACACATGGCTCAGTTACTTTTTCTTTCCAAATCTTTGTTTTTAATTTTGTCATGTGTTATTATCTTCTTCTTAGACATACATTTAGACACGTATTTTAGGAATATAAATCATTTTTCTATTTTTTTTTTCTTTCTTCTTTTTTGAAGTGTCATTACTATTTAATAGCAAATAAACTATAAGTTTGTAAGCTCAAATGGGAGATTGTCCATAGAGGATGAACAATATGAAGACAGAGACTTTTCACCTGTGAAACTTTTAGAACCACTTTTTAAAAAGTTCTTTTAAGAAAACTCATAAAACAAAAAATATGTTTAATTTTTTTTAACAGCAATGATTTCATTAAAAGATCATTAGCAAGTGCCAATTAATTATTTCAACCAAAAAAAGGATAAACTTTGAATACTACCAAACAGATCCAATGGAGCATGCAGTCTAGAGTTAAAAACTTTTTCATTTCTATGTTTTCAAATCATCCAGCAAACTGTGAAAATCACCACATTAAAGGCCTCAAGTCTCCTACCTTTCAAACCCATCTCAAGTCTCAACACCTCATCTAAGCAATGATAAAACCGAATCACCCGTTGGACTCGGAACACCCCACCAACGACTCATGTCGTCAATGATTTTCCTAGAAAACCAACAAAACATGTTTTCGAAGAAAATAGAATAGCAGAAAAGAAGATTTTCAATTTTCCCTAAAATATCACCACTTGAAAACTGAAAACCAGAAAACTCCATATGTTTTTCAAGTTTTCTATCTGATAATCTTTTAAAAAAAAAACTATTCCAAAAAAATGGTAAACACATTAGACAAATATATTATAACTTAAAGTAGAATG
>JAUEJL010130469.1:0-11316 GCA_032274825.1 Drosophyllum lusitanicum | reverse complement strand
GTTGGAACATTTCCTTCAGCTGGTTAATCATATCATGCGCCCCTAGATGCTCCATCTGCTTTTCAAGCTGAGGAGTCATCAAAGAGAGAATGATGCAAGCCACTTCGTTCGTGGCCTTGACGTGTTTGTCATGCGCGTCTCGATTGCCCTAGTCGCGTTAGCCGTAGGAGTTTCCGGAAGAGGCTCCTCGATGGCCCGCATGTTTTGTTCATACCTAAGGGATATCCTTAGTTGCATGAACCAATCGATGAAGTTTTGGCCATCGAGCTTAGACTTTTCGAGGAACAACTTAAGCGAAATAGAGTTCGATGAAGTTGAAGTGGTGTTATTGTTGGTTGCCATTTACAAAATAGAGTACCAATTTTAGTTGTAAAATAATTACCCATATTGTTTAAAAAAACTAATTATTTAACAAGGCTAAGAACCACATTTTACTCTACCTCATGGCGGGTTTAACACGGATCACGAAACAAGTTATTTAGGCTGGTAACCATTTTACCGATTGCAACGATTTTGCAACTCTTAGATCCTTGCGGGATCCTTTGATATCCATTATGTCTAAGGCATGTTTGATCCCTTCCAACACTAACTCCCTTCTTGTCCTTAAATGACTCGGCTTGAGCTCGACATCACTTAAGTGTCACAAAAGCATTTGTAAATCGTCCGTCAAGACACACGTTGGTACTCTCGACCAATAATTGCCTCTTACTGAAGCTCGACAACCAATATTTCAAGTTGCCACACTCACCTTCCACACAACTCTAGAAGTAATGACTCATGCTAAAGCTCGACAATCATCCAAGTTTCGTTAGATTTGGGTGGTGTCGCCTTACGGATGGCGGGTGACTTACTTTTGAATAACAGGTTTTAGTTTTTCTAGTTAAACTATTTTTAACTCGTTTGGCGAATTAACAAATAAGTGATAAAACCATTTTTGACTACTTTTAATAATACCATTTTTATATTAACTTTGTTAATTATATGAGCGTAGAAATATAAACCATTTTTATAAATCTTTGTGTTTTAATATATTTAGAAAAATTGTCTAGCATGCGATTTCCTATATATCCATGCAAGAAATAAATATATAAAATACAACCACGCATATAAAAATCAAATCCGGTAACATGCCCAAAATCCTATGCTTTTTCCCCGTGAGCCATACGGGGAAAACAAGGTCATCTAAGGACAAAAACAACGAACCTCGTCGTGTAGGCTCCTTCGAATCCAGCATCTCTAATAGCACTCCGGGTTCGCGTCGCCAAGACATCACCGCCGTGACTCCCGATGGCTAAAAAAATCTATTCCAAATAAATATACATAGCAATAAGGAAACAGCACGCAGGCCGCGGTCCTAATAAACTATTACAAGTACAAAGAACAAAAGAAACAGCATGCAAGCCGCACCAATATTAAATTACATCAAATATGGCACACAGGCCAAAACCAAAACAACCATCCACAACAACACATAGGGCAATGGGCATCTAGTGTTACCGAATCAACATAAACAACACAACCAAAGGAAAACCATGGTGTGCCACTCAAAACCATGTAAATATATATTTTGATCAAGATTGCCAACAAAACACTGAAGGCACAAATGGCAATCCTTATACATATGCATTAGTAATTTTAATACCACGTTTAAAATTACATATTCATATATACACCTATAGATATATGTTTTTATGCACTTCATGCCAAGCCATACAAAACATATAAATATAGAAATCAAAATATAGTTGGATCGGACCAGATCCAAGATTGGTAAAAAATCGGAGTTTATGAAAACCAAATTTTCTCTTTCAAAAATTCCAGAAAACTGGTTCTGGACACGGAGGGCACGGACGTGTCCTATGAAGGGTAAGGGCAAGCCCCGCCTGTATGCCACCGGAAACAGTGTCTAATATCAAAAACACAGATTCTGCTTGGTACGGCCCGTGTTCCCACAGGCACGGTCGTACCCTGGCCGCCGGCACGGCTCGTGCCTAGAAAGGTACGGCCATGCCCGGTCACCGGAAATGCAAAATCACTAAAAATTCTGGTTTTTCAAACCCTAAAGTGCAAAGCCATGTTAGAGATGGCTCTGATACCACTGTTGGGAATTGGTGGCATCAAGAAGCACAACGGATGCTATAAACGGGTAAAACAATCCTTCAAGAAATGCCCACCAATACACGCCCAATAGACTGAACTCTAAACACTAGCAATGCAACTAAAACAAAGAAACAATAGAAGAAGGTTATACCAATCAAGAGCCTTACAATGTTGATGTTTCACCTTCTGCCAGTGTTGTTGGATGTGAGAACAAAATCGAGTACTCCTCTACCGGTATCCACACCAAGCACTAAAGATTCCCACGTGCAAGCTATTCTTGGACGCCGCCAAGAACAATTCCACAATTTGAACAACACACTTGTAGCACATTATCCAATGTCTACCAAGTGTGTATTTGAGAGAAATATGCTACCATATCAAGTTGAGTAGCCAACCTTAACACTAGAAACTACAAGCACACCTTATAAACCACATGAGGTAGTTTAAAATCATTTATAACAGCTGTAGTGTTAATCGTAATCAATAACCAATTAATCTAGTCTTAAAAGACTAATTAAAGTGGCTGTTACAGCGCCAGGCACAGCCGTGCCTCACAAGGCACGCATGTGCTAGCCCAACGGGCACATCCAAGTCACGTCTGACTTGGGCTCATGCCTTAGCACTAGGTACGGGCGTACCTCTAAAAGGCACGTTAGGCCGGCCCCATATGGTACGCCCTAGACACGCCGGTCTTGGGCTTGTACCTAGCCGATGGGCATGCTCGTACCTCTATTAGGCACGGCCGTGCCCCGCCCACCAAAAACCAACTTTTGGCATTTTTCTCTCTCTCTCTCTCTCGTTTTAAGGTTTTTCCGGAATTAATACTTGGCGTGTGACCCAATAGGCCTATGCCTCATCGGTAATCTTACCAATGTGTGTTTGTCAGTGGGCATATTACAACATATATATCCGACTTGCGTAGGTCTTACTTAGTGTAGTCCAGATTATGCTGGTCCGACTTGCGTAGGTCCGACTTAGTGTAGTCCGGCTTATGTTGGCCTGACTTGCTTAGGTTCGACTTAGTGTAGTCCGGCTTATGCTGGTCTGACCTAGTGTAGTCCGTCTTATGCTCGTCTGACTTACGTAGGTCTGACTTAGTGTAGTCCGGCTTATGCTGGTCCAACTTGGTGTAGTCCGATATGTATAGGTCCGACTTAGTGAGGTTCGACTCGTGCAGTTTGTGCGATTGTAGGGTGGTCCGACCTAATGGGTGAGGTCCGACTAGAGTCTAGGGGACTTAGTTTTGTGCGATGCGGGTTAGAGGCCTGCACCTGGAATTAACTCAGAAAGATATGTATTGTAGGTCCTCGCGCTTGGACTTAGTAACTATTCGTTGTGGTGAAATTTGTTGCAAATACTACGTTGCGGATTAGGTAAGTTATTCTAACTTATACATGATATTAGTGTGAAATGTATATGTTGTATGTATATGTGAAGTGTAACTATTATGCTAATATGAGAAGTGAAGGGTTGTGTTATTGCGGTGAAAACGTAACTCGGGCACAGTCAAACATAGTGTGAAATCCTTGGTACGGCTTGGATTGTCAACTTTGACCCAAAGTGTGAAATCATCGTCAGTGCACTGCGTCGGTAGTATGTGAAATGATATGTGATCATGGATTGTTATTTGATGTATGGCATGTGCACACCTAGTGTGGTGTTTAAGCTAGAGTGCTCTCTAAGCTTTATGCTTACTATTGTTGATTTACTGTTTTCAGGACCTGATCATGGGAAAACTCCAGCAGTGTGAAGACGGCTCATCTTCTACCAACATTTCTGCTATTTATTGAATGAACATTTTATTAAATCTCATATTTTTAATTAATTACTTTAATAATTATTGTACGACGGGTAGTTCCGGGTGCGGGACCTCATCGGGATTTTGTTGGGTGTTACAGATGAATGCATTTTATATTTACTTATACTTGTTAAAATAAATTTTGGGACGTTACACAGCCAAAAAGTTCGATGACGTTCAAGAAGTAATGAAATCTTGGTGTGTTTCTGCTAAAAAGGCCACTTAGTGTGTCAACGAGCAGATTCCTAAACAAGTTTAAGCTATCATCGTTGGAAATTACTCTAAAGCTGCTAGTTGTGTTGATTTTGTTATGGATGTTAATATCTTAGAGCAAGCTGACATTCTACCACAAGCCTTTCATAAGGTTGTTAGAGGAAAGAGTGTTTACACCAATCGATTTGTTAAGAGCCAAATATCTGATAAGAAAGACTCAATCACTCCCATAGTTGATTCACATTCTGTGTGGATTTTTTAATGCAATTATGCTATTAAAGAGAATGTTAAATCAAATGAAAAGAGTAAAGGTAAGGAATAATTTGTTGATACGTTAGAGAAATACAGTTGTCCATCCTTGAAAATCGATGACTTAAACTCAAGTATCGTGCAAACTATAAATTCATTAGCTAACAGTTCTGTATCAGCTGATCAGAAGATAGATAATAAATGCTCAGTTGATAGAGTATCAGCTGATCATAGCTCATCTGTTCAATATAAAGAACTGTGAGTAAGAGTAATGATGCCCTCATTGCTTCTAAACCTACCACATCAAAGATTAGTCAAAAAATTTTGAAATCTTAAGGTCAATATAAGGTATCTGTTAGTAAAGACCTCAAAAATTTACAGGATCAACTTCAAAAGTTGAGTGGTCAATGACAAGGTAACTCTTGGGCATTCCAAAGAATGTTGTTCAATACTCCAAGCCCTCAAAGAATAAAAAATGTTATAAATGTAGGAGTAAAGAACATAAGGCCTTTGAATGTCTTTAAGAAGGGAGATCCAAATAGTTGCAAACTAGTATTGATAAAGTGGTTGTTCCTATCTTACATAAAAGCTTGATGTTATGTGGAAAGCTAAGTACAATCCACATGGATCCACTAATTAGTGGAGGCCCAAAGTGTTACTAATCCTTATTTCATTTAAATCTTTGCAGGGCAACAATACTTGGTACTTAGGCAGTGTTTGCTCAAGAACTATGACAGGTCATAAAACACTGCTTAGTAACTACAAGAAGGAAAAAGGTCCAAAGTAACTTTTGGTGACAACAACCATGGCTAAACCAAGGGTTATGGTGAACTTCATATGGGAATCTCAAGTTGTCAAAGGTATCATATGTTAAGGGCATGAAATATAATCTCATAAGCATAACTCAATTATGTGTTGAAAATAATGAGGTCCATTTCAACAAACAGGAGGTTCCATACTAAATAGTGAAGGCAAAGAAGTGTTGAGTGCCAAGAGAACCAAAGATGTGTACAATTTGGACATGTTTTCTGGTAATCCATCTAAACCTGTTCGTAATCTAAAAATATCGTTGATACAATTTGGATGTGGCACAAGAGACTTTCTCATTTGAACTTCAAGAATATCAACAAACTGAGCAAAGGTGAACTTGTGTTAGGATTGCCTTCATTGACCTATTCAAAGCCCAAGCCCTGCTCAGCATGTGAAAGGAAAACAACATAAAACATCTTTTCCATTCAAGCAAGCTTTCTCTATCACTAAGCCATTCTTTCTCTTGCACATGGATCTTTGTGGTCCTGTTGCAACAGCAAGTTTGGTCGAAGTAAGTATGCTCTAGTAATGATTGATGAATTCTCAAGATACACTTGGGTATTCTTCTTAAAAGCAAAGAGTGAAGTTGCTGAAGAAATAATCTATTTTATCAAAAAGATGGAATTGATGAATGGCAATCTAGTCAGGATGCTGAGGAGTGATCATGAAACATAATTCAGAAATCAAACTCTAGAGGAATTCTGTGATGAGAAAGAGATATCTTAGAACTTCTCTACTCCTAGAACCCCACAACAGAATGGTGTTGCTGAGAAAAGAAATAGAAGTCTTATTGAAGCTGCCAGAACCATGTTGTGTGAAAGTGGGTTAAGTTTCAATGTCTACGCTAAGGCTGTGAGTTATGCATGTTTTACTCAGAACAGATCCCTAGTGATCAAAAGACACAACAAAACTTCATATGAAGTGCTAAAGAGAAGGAAACCAAACATCAACTTTTTGTATATCTTTGGTTGTCAATGCTTCATTCTCAACCAGAAGGATCGGTTGTAGAAATTTGCACCAAAGGCTGGTGAAGGAATGTTTGTTGGTTACTCTGTGATTTCCAAAGCTTACAGAGTCTAAAAGCTCAGAATAAAGATCATTGAAGAATTTATCAATGTAAGTTTCAATGAAAATGACTATTGCTTCCTGTTCTACTGATCTTGTTTTTGGTGAAGAACTTAATGTCTTGATGCAAACTAGAGAAGCTCCTTCAGAGCAAGATGGTCCACCTTCACCAATCATTGAAGATGACTTAGAAGAACCTGTTATAAACCCAAATCCTTTACTTACACATTCATCTTCAACCAACAATACTCCTTTGCTGAATGATGTGATAAGTAAATCAACCTTACTAGACTCTAATTCGATATCAAATACCCCATCTTAAGTAGAGATACCAACAGATGGTGCTATTGAAGTTAACTCAGTTGAACAACAAGAAAAAATTTCATCAGCTGATCCTTCTATAACTTCAACTCCCCAAATCTAAAATCCATTAATCCCTCAAATATCTAAAAAGCCTTTAAAGACGACATATTTATCCACATGATTTTGTTATAGGCAAAATAGAGGATCCAATAAGAACAAGATCAAAAGTTTGCAAGTTCTGTCTATTTTCTAGATTTGTGTCTATGATTGAACCTAAGAAAGTTGATGAAGCCTTAAATGATCCCCACTAGGTCAATGCCATGCAAGATGAGTTGGCTGAGTTTAAAAGGAACACTGTATGGACTCTTGTCTCAAGACCTAAGGACAAGTCCATCATTGGTACAAAGTGGGTGTTCAGAAACAAGATGGATGCACAAAGCTTAATCATCAAAAACAAAGCAAGACTAGTTTCACAGGGCTACTGTCAAGAAGAAGAAATTGACTTTGATGAGACATTTGCTCCTGCTGCAAGACTATAAGTAATAAGGCTATTCCTAGCCTATGTTTCCTTCAAGGGCTTCAAAGTGTTTCAGATGGCTGTCAAGAGTGCATTTCTGAATGGAAAATTGAAGGAAGAGGTGTGTGTTAAACAACCTCCAAGTTTTGAGGATTCAAAGTTTCTAGACCATGTTTACTTTCTAAACAAAGCTCTATATGGACTGAAACAAGCTCCAGGAGTCTGGTACGATACTACAAAAGGTTTTACAAGAGCTTGCAATGATAGCATATTGTTTATAAGGAAGTACAAAGTTGATGTGATACTTGTGCAAATATATGTATATGACATTATATTTGAGTCTACAAATTTGGAACTGTGTAAAAAGTTTTCGAAACTCATGTCTGATAATTACCAAATGAGCATGATGGGTAAGTTAAATTACTTTCTTGGTTTACAAATTAAACAAGAAATTTGATTTTAAAGATCTACTTAAGAAATTTGATTTTAAAAATTGCTCATCAATGAAAACACCTATATCTACTACTATTAAGCTAGAAAAGGACACTGATGGTAAGTCAGTGAACATTACCGCTTATAGAGATATGATTGTGTCACTTTTATATCTAACTGCTAGTAGACCAGATATCATGTTCTCAACATGTCTTTGTGCAGGATATCAATTAGATCCCCAAGGAATCACATATGTCTGCTATTAAAAAAATATTCATGTATCTCAAAGGAACTCCTAAACTTGGTCTTTGGTACCCTAAAGATTCAGATTTTGCGTTAGTTTGATACATTGATTATGATTTTGCAGGTTTCACCTTAGATAGAAAAAGTACTACAGGAGGTTGTCAATTTCTAGGAGGAAGACTAGTTAGTTGGTCTAGCAAAAAGTAGAATTCAGTATCAACATCTATTGCCGAAGCTGAATGTATAGTTGTAGGTAGTTGTTGTGCTCAAATTATGTGATTGCAAAATGAACTTCTAGATTATGATATGAAGTTTGATGACACTCCAATCCTATGTGACAATACAAGTGCCATTTCAACTTAAATAATGCAGTCATGCATTCAAATACCAATCACATTGAGATCTGACATCACTTTCAAAGAGATAATGTGCAAAAGAAGATTTCCATGCACTATATCAATACTGATCTTCAACTTGCAGATTGTTCACAAAACCATTGGATGAAGCAAGGTTCAATTTCCCAAGATCCAAACTAGGTATGTTAAAATTGTAGTTTTTGTGTGCTTCTAGTACTGTGTTTGCTTGTGTCCATTTGGTTGTATCTTACATATAAGATGCTTTACTTATCTAAGCATCTATATCTCTTACTGGTTATGATAAAGCTAAGTCATTACACTCAGCTGATAACTCAACTAAGTGAAATGCTCAACTGATCATGCTTAGCTAAGTGCTTCTTCAGCTGGTATCTCACTCTGATTTGTTAAACTTGTATATAAGTTGACATCTATATTAGCTGATACCTTCTTTCATTAGTTGATACTCCCATACTTGTGTAAATTTTCATTTTTACCTCACTTGACTGTGTTTTTGAAGGTTTCTCTTGCATGCTACAATACCCAAGAGCAACAGAAGCAAAGGTTCAAAATATGATTTTTTGATATTCAAAAACCACATGCACAAGATAGATTAAGAGGATCACTACTACAAAGCAAAATAGCAACAACAAGAACAGAAACAAGGAGATAAGCTTATACCCTTGATGTCTCTAGTGGTAATGAAGATAAGGATGTGTAAGAAGCCGAAATGAGCTCCTCTACCGATATCCACAGCAAGCTAGTGTAGCCCCGTCTTGCTAATGATCCAAAACTCGAGCATCCCTTGGCTTCTAAGTTCTAGAATAGCAACACAAATATGATCGCTTGAAGGATACACCAAGTAGCTTCTAAATAACCAAGCCTAAGTGTGTATATTTGTGTGTTATATGTTCAAGTGTTAAAAGTCATTTTACAAGAGAAGTGAGGGCCTTATATAGGCACTTGGGAAGACCAGGAGGCACTAGGGACGACCTAAAGGTCACCATCCCATTGGACCAAACAAAAGGGTCCGAATAGATTAAAGTGCCACTTTGACTTCTACCTTCACAGGCTCTCACGGGTCGTGAAGCACTCGTGAATGCCACGCCCCCACGACTCCCGTCTGGGTGGTGAAGCCTTGTGGCTGGTTTTTCTTCTAGATCCCTCCACGACCCGTAAAGGTCGCTTAGAAACCCTAATATCACTTTTCTTCTTGTTTTCGGTTATGCTATCGGGATCTACCCTTGGCGTGTGACTCAATAGGCCCGTGCCTCATTAGTAGTGATGCCATTATATGTGTATCAGTGGGCAGACACCAACAGACTCCCACTTGCACATGATACAGCATTATACTCACCACAGACAAAGGGCGGCTCTAGCAAAGCATCATTACCCCCAAGTCGGCACGAGTTGTCATCCTCGACAAAAACCTAATAGCCTTATATGGCTTAAAAGGTTCTATAGATAAGTGATCATGTGCATCCTTTTGTTCACGATATCCTTGTGAACATGAGACATGGATGATTGTCAATCTCTAGATCGTTCACGATTATGTTTCTCGATTACAGATTTGTGGTGACCAAATAAACGAGTTACCATTGATCCATAATCAATGCAGCTTGAGCACCGCCATGCCTATTTGATGTCAGCTCCTAATCATCGAGGGTCCCAGGGATATCTCTCTAAACAGAGGAATAAATCCTTTTGCCTACATAGTCCCATTACATGTTTCATACTTTACCCAACAATTCCCTTTATAGCAGCCAGTTACGAACTGCATTTGAGAATAGTAAGAGTAAGGTAGATTCATGATCTGGATACTCATGCATTTCTGGTCTAAGGATGAAATGATATTATCATCCCGAGTCACTTGTGACTAGTAATCCATGAAGTGAACTCAGGTGCAGGTCTTCTTGTAACGCCCTAATTCTTTTTTTAAACTTATATAGTCATCCACAACATATTCGAATCATAAATCTTCATGCATCAAAACATGAGTGCAGTCATATATTAATTACATCCCAGTCTCAAAATTTAACACTGTTTGAAACATAAACATAACAAATACTGTGTAATAGAAATTAAGTTTATTAAAGTCCCGCGGAATCATTTGCTAACAATTAGCTATCATATGCATGCTAGAGCCCCCCGTGGTCATCTCCTATAAAGTGGATTAAAACAACAACAGTAAGCGCGAAGCTTAGCGAGTACATTACTTAAATGCTAAGTCAGTTCAACATTTACATTCATACATATACTCATCTTATAACATATAAGTCATACCCATTACCGTAGTAAGTGGTCTCACTTTTCATTCATACCCGCTACCGTCGTAGTCGGTCTCATCATTCTAATCATACCCGCTACCATAGTAGTCGGTCTCATCATACTATTCATACCCGCTACCGTAGTAGTCGGTCTTATCATGCCATTCATACCCGTTACCTGTTGGGTATTGGTGGTTCTACGAAAATGCAACCGAAGCATAAAGGTTTAAGAACAATTTTTCTAGAACACCACCAATACGCACCAAATGGACCAAACTCATAACAATGACTAAGCAACACAAAATAACAAGAGAAGAATAGAGTTATACCCCTTGAGCTAGTGTCTCCTCTTGTGCCGGTTCGTGCCTTGGAAGATTCGTACACAAAGTAGTGTACCTCTAGTGCAATCCACACCAAGCCTTCCTGGAACCCTACTTGCTAGACTGTTGGTATGCCAACCAAAACACCACCACAAGTCTTGCTCTCCTTGTTCCACAAAGCCTTGCTTAAAAGAGAGTTTGAGAGAGTTGTATTGCCACTAATTGTTCAAATGTGTAACCTTAGACTTCAAAACTTCACATGGTACTTATATAACCACTATAAGCAACTCAAAACGTCCATATTAAGTTCTAGAACCAGTTACTAATTAACTCCACTTTAACTAGCCTTGAAAAATTAATTAAATTGGCTGTTACAGCGAAGGCACGGGCGTGCAAGCCCAACCAGACACACCCAAGTCTCACCCGACTTGGGCTCATGCTTGGGCACTGGGCACGACCGTATCTACAACAGGCACGGCGTGCTTGGCCCACCAAAACCATTTTCTGGTTTTCTCTCTCCTTTGACCAATGGTGATGTTGGAACCAATACTTGGCGTGTGACCTAATAGGCCCTTGCTTCATCGGCAATGGCACCAACTCATGTGTGTCACTGGACATAATCCTACAGACTCCCACTTGCACGTGA
>JAUEJL010130458.1:0-11316 GCA_032274825.1 Drosophyllum lusitanicum | reverse complement strand
TATATAAGATATTTATAAATTAAGCTGGGCAAATAAGATATTTTGATGTTTAATAAGGGTATATATGAAATTAACCCATCAATTTGTATATGGCGATCCGAACTAGAACCTAAAATTACCAAATTTTTGGAATATCATTTGTGGTGTAGTGATGTTAACCATACTTGCCAAGACAGTGTTTGCCATTCTTCACGCGATTCAGGCTTCGATCAACACCTTATCTCGATTGGAACTTGAGTTTGAAAAACTTGAGTCATTAATTGTGGTTCTTCCATATTAACTATTAAGTATGCAGTTGTTCGATCCACGGTTTTAAGGATGGTGACGCAAGAGAGGTAAGTTCGATGAAAGAGGAGCCCCCGTTGAAAATAAAACCCCACCACAGACAAATGTTTGACCATAAGGCATTTAGCTTTGAACAGGTAAAGATGGCGTGATTTACCGTCTTAGTATTTGAGTTACAGGGCGGGCGAAGGATGGAAGGGATGTCGATGCCTCTGTTGTCAAGGTTACTTGGTTTTAAAAAAAATATGGGTTGTCTTGTTGGTAATGTTACAGAGCGTGAGAAGACGGGTCTGTTGTAATTGTTTTCTTGTTGGTAATGTTACTTGGTTTTTTGCTTTTAAAAAAATATGGTTCGTCTTCCCTGTCGCACAACAAGTCAAGAACAACAGCATATATATAATCAAGTTATCTTTCACACTTTACTATTATCTTATATTATTATGTACTATATTTTATTATAACGAACAATAAATTGCTAAAATGCGCCATTTATCTTTTATATATATATATATATGGAAAAGTTCAAACGAGAACTGTTTTTTGTACGAAAACTGCGAGAACCAATCTTAGCCGTCCAATTCCCCCTCCTTTAATTGGATTGCCCACCCATGAATTCCTTACATGCACCTTGCCACACTCAATCTCCTCATGCTCTTCATCCATGAATTTCACTTATCAATTGAATGGTTAAGATTGGTTATCGCGGTTCTCACAATAATAATGGTTCTTGAATAAACCTCCCCTATATATATATGTATGTATGTATGTATGTATGTATGTATGTATATTACATTGAATTGAATATCTTAGATTTGCGTTTTAAATGTATTAAGTTGAATGTTATGTATACTATAAGTCTATACTTCTTATATAATAAAATTGTCTTTTAAAATAGTTTGAGTGATCTTTTTAATGTACTTAGAGTAAATTATATTTTTGGCATTCATGATTTAGCGGTTTTTACGGTTTTAGTTCTTAACTTTTTATTTTTATGATTTTAGTCTCTAAATACTCAAACTCTAATGAATTTAGTCTCTAGCTAGTCAAGCTAAAAACACCAAATACCATTGCTCTATTAATTTCATTATATTATCTTTAATTTTTAATTACTGTTTAAAAAATATTTAAACTAAATTTTTTTAAAAACTAAATCTGTAAATTATAAAACTAAATCTTTAACAACTTATAAACATTCTTTATTAAAAATAGATAACTTAGGTAAATCTTTTTTTCTTCTTTTTCTAAGTTTATCTCATACTCTATTATCGAGTAACCAAATTTTAACATTTACAATGCAGAAGGTAATACCCAAATTAACTATATATATATAAAAACAAAAATCACGATAAGAAAAAAGAAAATACGTACTTTTGAGAACAATAAAAAAAATTTCTAACAAATTAATTATGTTTTAAGAACTTTTTTGTAAAATAACTTTAAACCATGTGCATTCATCTCTCTCATTCCTATTATCACGTCATTTTTTTCTTCCATTCCCCTTTATTCCACTCCTATCACCTTTAACTTCACATCCATCCCCTACAACAGTGTATATATATATATATATATATATATATATATATATAGATAGTAAACAAAAAAGAATCCAGCATAAGAATGAATCAGCTGGGTGGGTTTAAGGGGGTGGAGGCAGCGGTGTTCAATGGTTTCACGCACCAACCAGCTCCCCACCAGCATATTGGTTGTGCCTAGTCTTATTGTCCGAAGACTTTATGTAACCATTTGACTATATATATATTCTCTAATTTCGTTGCATTTAGTAATATAAATATTTACAAAAAGTTTATCTAAGAAAATGACAAAAATACAAATTGTTTATTGCATAAGGTACATGTGATGTTACTATCTATTACAAGCAATGCACCAAATAAAAATTTTAATATTAAGTAAATGTCATTTTAAGAACCGTCGATATAACTTCACCTCCTTGATAGATGAGAGTAAAAAGACTATTTATCTCTCTTGCAATGGACTCCTTGCTTCTATCCTCCACTACCACTGCCACTGCCACTACCACTACCACAATCACCATCGTGACAAGAGGTAAGGTTAGCGCACATATCGGCCTTCGCAAACGCAACTATCGCTTCTCCTTTCATATCTTCGGTGCTCACCATCCTCCATTCCCATGTCCAGTGATAGATCTAGAAATTTGTATTAGGGTACACACTTTCTAATAGGATTATATATTGATTTTTACTTTAACTGATCCAATAAATTTAGCATTTCTTGGTATGAGTATTTCAGTTCGGGTTTTCGGTTAAATAAACTATTATGGCAAGGACTCAATGAGTAAGTTAAATTAAACAAGTAGTAAAATCATTAAATATTTGTATAATTTATAATTTTTAGTTTTCTTTATCGTGGTCCAATTTTTTAAAAATAGCTTACAATATTTTCAAGAAAACATATTTCTGCGTAAATAACTAAACAAATCAGAATTAGAATTTTTTTTGAAAGACAAAAAATTTATATAAATCATAAACTTACAATACAGTTCTTATAGTTCAACGTCAGCTTTTGCGAGAAGCATAATTATATACAACATGAAAACTATTAAATACATGAACATAAGTCTAGATATCTAAATTAAATTGCAGCGGGATCATTACACCACTCACATCAGTCCACCCGAACTCGCTTGATCCTTACTTTGACCTATCAAAAAGTCCGCCATTGAAACTTTGAGAACAAATCAGCTACCCTCTCCTTTCTACCGCCAAAAATTAGAAATTATAAAACCATGAAGATGGTAAACAATTAAAATAAAGTGATCAACTTATTAATTCTCTTCGGTCATTAACAAATAACAAAATTAAAGAAATTAAGAATAATAAACGCAATAAAATATAAAATTTTGTGCTCTTGACACATGTGAAAAGTTCATTTGAGAACTGTTTTTATTGCGAGAACCAATCTTAGCAGTCCAATTCCCCCTCCTTCAATTGGATTGCCCACCCATAAATTTCTTACATGTATCAGTAAAAACCTTCTTATTCCCTACCTCTCAATCACTCTAGCGATCGATCGTACCATAAAATTATCATGGTATTTATAGAAATTAAAAATCTTGTTAGGTCATTTTATCTTGAAATAAATACAAATTTACTAAAATACCCCTTAAATTCTCGTGATAATTTGGGTTTCAAGTTTGCCGGTAGATATATTGGGTAATTTAAAAATATTTAAGTAGACTATGGTTTGGGTTACCTTCAAGCAAAATCATTTTTCTATTTTTGTTATTAGAAAAAGGTAAATGCATAATATAATAATAAAGAATAAAACATAGAAAAAAATAATTCCTCACCCCCTCTATTTAATACATGTCCGTTCTCTTTCAGACCAAAACTAGATAAAACTCACACACTCAAAACACACACACACACACTTCTCAGCTAGCCAGGGTGCTCTCTACGAGAGTATCTCCCTCACATTCTCACCATCACTATGTGTAATCCAAACACCACCCCACCCACCGTCGTCTCCCTGAAACCCTCCTCCAATCACCACCTCCCTCCGCCACCACCTCCGCCGCCGCAAACCCATTTCTACCTCGATCTCGATTCCTTCCCCTTTCCCAAATCCCATTTTCAAAACACTAAATCCCAAAATCAATCTCAAAACCCTATTCATAATCATAGTAATAATAATGGTAAGAATAATAATATCCTTCCTACAATCTCTGAAATCGTCCATGAAACTAAAGCTCTGTTCAAGCTTTCCTCTCCGATTGCCTTCACGGCGCTGATCCTTTACACGCGTTCCATCATTTCTATGCTGTTCCTTGGTCGACTCGGCGAAACAGAGCTAGCTGCCGGCTCGTTAGCCATTGCGTTCGCTAACATTACCGGCTACTCGGTTCTCTCCGGCTTGGCTCTCGGAATGGAACCGCTCTGTTCCCAGGCATTCGGCGCTCGCCGGCCGAAGCTATTATCGGTGACGCTTCACCGGACGGTGATCTTCCTTCTGGTGGTTTGTTTTCCGATTGGGTTATTGTGGCTAAACACGACACGGATTTTGGTTTATTTACATCAAGACCAGACCATCGCACGTGTGGCCCGCACGTATCTTATTTTTACTTTACCCGATTTGGTATCCAATTCGTTTATCCACCCCACCCGCATTTACCTTCGGACGCAAGGCATCACGTTTCCGTTAACCTTAGCTTCCTTCACCGGCACGTTACTACAGTTACCGTTAAACTACTTTCTTGTTTTCAACTACCGTCTTGGGGTGTTGGGTGTTGCCACGGCGTCCTCGGTTTCGAATTTCATCGTTTTAGTAACGCTCATTGCTTATGTGTGGTGGGCTGGGTTGCACCAGCCCACGTGGACGAGCCCGACCCGGGAATGCTTATCCGGGTGGGGCCCGTTAGTCAAGTTGGCAGCACCGAGTTGTGTCTCGGTCTGCCTCGAGTGGTGGTGGTATGAGATCATGATCGTGCTTTGCGGGCTCCTTGCCAACCCGAATGCGACTATTGCGTCAATGGGCATATTAATCCAAACAACCGCTTTACTCTATGTGTTTCCGTCTTCTTTAAGTTTTGCGGTCTCGACCCGTGTTGGAAACGAGCTCGGGGCAAAACGGCCCGATCGGGCCCGAGTTTCCGCAATGGTGTCGGTGTTCTTTGCCGGGTTGATGGGCTTATCCGCAATGCTATTCGCAACGTCAATGAGAGAAACCTGGGCTCGAATGTTTACGAGCGATCCAAATATCTTACGATTGACTTCAGCGGCCCTACCAATAATCGGGCTTTGTGAATTGGGCAACTGTCCTCAGACAGTTGGCTGCGGGGTTGTGCGAGGCACCGCACGACCGACAACCGCAGCCAACGTGAACCTCGGGGCTTTCTACCTCGTTGGAATGCCTGTTGCGGTAGGCCTCGGGTTCATGCTTGGGATCGGGTTTACTGGGCTTTGGCTCGGGTTGCTTTCGGCCCAGGTTTGTTGTGCTGGGCTGATGTTGTATGTGGTGGGGACCACAGACTGGGAACATCAAGCAAAGAAAGCAGAGATGTTAACATGCAACGGAGGTGCAAGTGTAGATGCATCTTCAGATCGTGACACTGAAAACCAACCGTTGATTTGTATAATAATGACATCATCATGATAAGATTTTTTTAAAAAAAAGAAAAAGAAAAAGAAAAAATCAAAGTTGACCAAAGATATAGAGAAGCAGAACCTCATTTTGAGATTTATAACTATGATAATTATTGTTTTTTTTTTAAATTTTGTGAGTTGATTGTGTATTATCTCTAATTTTTTTTGGAGTGGGAGATACAGAATTTGAATTATAAGGAAAGTACAAATGGGTTTTTTTTAAGGAATTTATATTTACCTTTTTACCCTTGCTTTTAACCAACCTACTGTTACAAGTTTTGTCAAATAATGGGATGTGAATTTCTAGAATGTTTTGTTGTGGTGTTTACGACGTATTTTTATTTCCTTATTCAATATATCAATTTGTATTTGTATCGTATTAATTGGGTTCCTTTTTTCTATTTGATGAAAAACAACTGTTTGTAATGTTGATATGACGATTGTTGCGTTGATACACACATATACACACACACAACTGTTAGCAGAATCAAATTCTGATTACATTTGTTGTAATCTCACATCTTATTCCTAAAAAACATCGAAACGAGTCGTTTTCTCAAAGATTAGATGAACATCGAGCTTATTTTGTTCTAATTTTGCACGTTTGTTTGTTCTTGCAAGTGTATGTAAATGACATTTAACTAATTTTGAGGTGGTTTCCATCAATTTGAGGTTCAATATTGTATGGGAAGATAGTGACAAAACTATACACATTTAAACATATATAGTATGAGATGAAATATCATATGTTTTGTTTGAAAGCCTTGTTGTAGTAAGGGCCACATTATTGCTATAAATAAAGTAGCTAGATGAAGTAAGTAAAATTGTTACCCAAAAAAAGGAAAAAGAAGGGCAAAATTAGTAAAAGGTTCACTAAAAAATGTATATAAAAAAGACATATACTTGAACAACCTTATTTAAACAGGATCTATTTTATAGGCTCGTACTTCTGTAGTATAGTATGTGAAGCTATATAGGTTAATATAAAGTTTAAAGTGATAAAAGTGGGAGGGAGTTTTGAGAAGTTATGGTTAAAAGAGTCATCTTGGTGTTTCATTTCCCTCCTCATGATAAGGATAGAAAAAATATGTTGCAAAATGAAGGTTGGCCATAGGGACAAAGGGGTCCATTCCATTGATAAAACAGTCTGTCATAGAAACTGAAATAATATATAGATAGAGATGGGAAACAAAATAGCTACTTGTCTGTTTTTCAAGTGGCATTGGTTTTCTTTCAATTTTATGTTTCTTTTTCATGCATCAAATATGTACTTCATGCACTAACTCTTGGTACCTAAAAAACTTAGCAATTTGCACTCCATTCTTGTTTTTACCAAGATGCTGCATGCATCATGCATCTGACATTATGTTTGGTAATTGGTACATAGTTGTTTGTATTTCAAACGGGTCGGTATTCTTTCAACTTGGGTCAAACATGATCATTCATGTTCTCTTTTTTAAAATGATCTAGGTCTGAAAGCGAAATAGCTAATACAATGTCTTTTACAAGTAACTGTATACGAACAAGTAACTGCATAAGACTGGTTTCGCCGGTACGTTGGTCCAACCAAGAAAGCCATGGGGTCCATATGTTGGTTCACCATAGGGGGACTCAATGGAATAGTTTTGGTAAATAATATTGTATTTAAACAGTACAAGTTATTTGTACAAACTCATATTCTTTTAGCATAACATAAAAGAAAAGGACAATAAAAATAGTAGCAAATGGGTAGAACCTAATTTTGGGACCCTTAGCCCATCAAACACATAGAATTTCGAACCTAATTCACTGCATTTGGCCGATATTCTTAAATGTTTATGTGACTGTTATTCATTAATTTGTAAGAATCTTTTAACTAATTAGCTTTTTTTAAGTAATTTTAATTTTATGATCAACCTTAAAATTATATTCGTATTAGGTTATTATTCATATACCCTACTCTAAAGATTTTGGACTCGATCATTAGTCTATATTTTTATTACTTGTGATAGGTTATTAGATTTACTTTTTATGTTTTCCAAATGATTTAATATAATTAAATTATAAAAAATGAGTATTAAAAACCATAGACTAAAATGCATGTAAGCACCCATTCGTATTTCCTACATAAAGCCCGACACATATTGTTGTAGATTTGGCTTCTTTGTTAGAATCAAAACGTTTATCCTGGACCAAAAGAAATTCTTTATGATAAGATGCTACATATTTTTTATATTCTGAGTAGCTTAGCCGTCGATATGTTTAATTTTTACGGAATAATTTTATCGAATATATTAACACCCTTAGACAATGAAAAAGGAAGTGTGAAGTTAGTGAGAGAAATTTGGCTTTTGATAAGATTGAAAGGACTTGAAATTCTTTCTTAAAAATATGAATATTGTAAATTAAAATTTCCAAAATAATTGAAAATTACCCAAAAATTTAATGTCTACGGTTGGGTGACAATCCCTGCTTTCTACCCATGTGGATGTTTGCTCACTTCTTATTGGTTGAACTCATATCACATGTAGAAATAGTGTCCAAAAGAAAAAACAATAATGGGTGTGTGTTCTCATATGAGAATCTAATAATGTAAATCATTTTGCAAAAATTATAAAATTAAATATAATCATTTTTAAAAACTATATTTATTATTTTTTAAATAATTTAATCAAATCTCGGGTAAATGACCTGCTATTTGGTATTCAGGTCACTGATATCGTATAATGAATTAAATATGAAAACTGATTATAATTAAATAAAATTGATTACATACAATGATAATTTTAATGAATTACATTGTATTTTCATGCACTTTTACAGTTTGATTAAAATACATAGATAATTGCTATACTTATCCTCATCTATAGATAACATATTCATTTTATTTAATCATTTAGATTATGATGTTCATAATTATCCGTAGTTGGTTTCTATACTTAATTATACAAATAAATAAACTATTTATTCAGTTATAAAAATAAGAATAAGGTATTTTAATAATTAATAAATTAATTTCTATAATCAGCTTCCTAATTGATAACCTGTATATTCCACTGATTACTTGTATTTATTTTCGCAAAATAAATAATTATACTTAGTTTATTTATTTATCCAACAAAAAGAAATATGAAGATATAATAAACTTTATTTGTGCTAATATTGCATCCAATGATAAATTAATTTTAAAAAATAATACAATCAACTTTCATAATCTTTCCATTATATGTAGATTTTTGTATACAAAAAGAATTATGACAACGTTCATTATATACAATAGTGACTGAAAAACACATAGAGAAAAAAGGTGTTTGCATGCAATGAAAGAATTATGAAAGTTGTTTGTATTGTTTTTAAGAAAAAAAAATTGTTGTATACAATAGTAACTAAGACACAATTCATTGTATTTTCATTCAATTTACCCATAAATATATCAATAAAATATTGCAATTAAGGTTTGTAAAATTATATTTACTTCTGCTAAATTTTCTTGCTTGATTCTTCTACACATCATATTATTATATGTGAAATCCACTAATTCTCTCTTTTTCATATTCTCTTTTGATTGACACTTGTCTTGATCTTAAGAGTAGAAAGATGGATAAATATACAAAGTAGAAGAATATATAACATTTCTTAATTATACCGTTCTTATAGGTGTTTATGATTGTGATTTGAAAATATATTATATGTTTTTAATAATCAGAATCAGATAATTAGCTGTAAGAGAACGTGCTACTGAATAATAGTGTTTAGAAAAGTTGATTAATTGATTTTTAAAGGTTAAATCACAATATCGGTTTGAAAAAATAACTCAAAGGTAGATTCTCAAAACTGCATTTTGTAGTCTCCAAACGCAAATAATTGATTTATAAAAACACAACCCCAAACACTTTAAATTAATTATTTGCGATTTCAAATCACAATAATCAAATAATCAAAGTTTAAAGGCAATCCCAAACATCCTCTTAATAGTTAGTTAATTTTTTTTCCACATTTAGGAAAAGATAATAAAATAGAAAGTTATGTATTTCTTGGTAATTAATTAAAACTCGTTCTTCCAATCTATACTTGATTGATTTCAAATATTGCATATAAATCATAAGTATCTCCGATATTTTCCCAAGTACTTGTTATTCAACCCCATGATTGTGATTTGTGAAATGGGAGTCATTATTTTTCGAGTAGTCTTCATTAAAATGTATTTAATTTTACACATTTCGTTATTATGTGTATTGAATTTTTAAAGTTTCTATTATGTATCCAACTTTTAATTTGTTGATATTGTATATACTTTATTTACATAGAAAATGTATAAGTTTATTATATGCAAAAAGAAGTTTAATACACACAATAGCGATAAATTAAATATTAGATACACACATTATAAATATTTAAAGTTCGATACATATAATAGTAAAAGGTGTAAAGTTAAATACATTTAAAAGAAATTTACCCTTATTTTTCTTTTTCCTAAATCTACAACTTTTATTAATAGCAAGACTAGAACAATAACCATAAAAATACTTTTTCTAACACCAGATACCATTTGATTAGAATCTCTTACATCTCCAATTTAATTTAATATTAATAATATGTCTATAATTTATGACAACCATCAATCATATGATAAATTTTATTATCTTTAAAAAAAGAAATGTCATAATTATGAACAAACATATGCATACTAGTTTATAACTTATGATGATAGCTATAGGCATCCTTGTGAACTTAAGTAGGGACAAACAAGTAGGAAGACACTAGCCAAATAGGTGTATGAGGTCGCTATACATGTAGGATATTCATTACAATTAGGTTATGGGTTGCTTATTATTTATTAACTTATCTCAAAATTATTGCTCCAACATCAAACCTTATAAAAATAGAAAGAAAAATTATATTTTCTTTTATTAAATCTTCATATTTTATTCTTTTACCCGTAAATATTATATTATTATTAAATATTTTCCATTCTACATTAAATTAAATTACGTGACTGTTTCAAAAGTCCTTATAGTCAATAGATAACATGTTGATACATAAGTGAGCTTGCCTCCAACAACATGTAGCATCAATCAGCAAATCATGTTACCACGCACCGACGTACGTAACCATAACTTGACATGATATGCATAGTCTAGCTCGTTTTGCATATAATGTAATAACAATGTATATAGATTTGATCCAAGCATTAGTCATTATCTATATACATACATATAGAAATAACACTTTTAGACCGTTGATTAATTCAATCTAATGGTGAAGAACTGTCTTGTTAAATCTGTGAGTATAAGGGTAATACCGGAATTAGAAATAACACTCAAGCGACAACCATGCTATTCTCTCAACAATTGCTTAATTACCTAACTCCACCGCCTATTGTGGCTGCTATCAACCTCATCCATAGCTTTGGCTTCACCATTGGCCTTGTTGTCGGACCTCTATGAATACCTTACATTCATGATTATACATCATAACTTAAATATTTGTAAGAATCATAAGAACTAAGAAATCGAGTCAAATGCATCTACCGATTTGTTAGATTCATATTATGCATCCCAATTATAGTGCTTCGTAAGTTTTCGTAGAATTTTGAGTTAAAGAATGATTAGATATTGATGAAAACATAAAAATGCATCAAATGCGTGTTATAATATCTCTAGTTTTCTTCACATTTTTCGACCCAAACTTTCTAAAAACTCACAAAACGCTCATCATGAATCTAATGAATTTATATATGTATTTGAATCGATTAGTTAGTTCTTACGATTCTTACTAATATTTAAATTCTTATTGTAACTCTCTCTCTCTCTCTCTCTCTCTCTGTGTGTATATATATAAATAGTGAAAAGTTCATTTGAGAACCGTTTTTATTGCGAGAACCGCGAAAACCAATCTTAACCGTCCAAATTCCCCTCCTTCAATTGGATTG
>JAUEJL010130447.1:0-11316 GCA_032274825.1 Drosophyllum lusitanicum | reverse complement strand
GATGCTTTTGCAGGTTTGTGAGTTGTTGGTGGTTGTAGAAGGAAAGCTCGACCCTACTCTGATATGTTTTGAATTTTTAAAGGAAACGAGCCAGTTTATTTGTAACACCAAGACAGATGTTTTTGTTGGTTGTGAACAGATGGTTGTGGTTTGTAATTATTTGTATTATATGTAAAGTAAGTTTGTTTAATTAAGCTTCCGCAACGCGTTTAAAAAAATGGCTTTGGTTTTCCGGTGTTACACCTTTCTTGCCAATACTATACTATAATACGATTAGGTACACTTGCCTATTTGTGTAATAGTCAGTAACGCCGGCGATTCCAATTTATAAATATAAAACACGGTCTTATTTACAAACATGTTTTTGACGTTGTTGTTAGGGAACCGTTTTACTTTAGTTTGTTCGATTATATTGTTAGTTAGTCGATCCTTTGTACGAGAAATCACTTGAAGAACGATAAATTTTAGTTTTTCCCATTTAACCCAAGGAGTCCACTAGCACAACATGACATGTTGCATGTGCCAATCCCATCTATTTTTCTTTGTGTGGCAGCCTTTTGTTTATTTTTATTTTTATTTTTGTGTGTGTCCTTTGAAGATATATGGATCCTCAAATGATTCCATGGGAAGTTGAGCCAAAAACCAAAACCGAGAAGTTGTTATGAAAACTCATACAAACTCAAGCCATGAGTAATAAGTTGTTGAAAATTAAACTAGCTCAGTAGCAAGCCCTAAATGAACATATTCCAAATAACCAACAAGAGTTGATTCAGAAGTTGGAGAAGCAAGTTGAGTCTAACTTAGCTCATTACTACGAGGCCTTTAGATGAGTTTCAAGGCAATAACGAAGAGTCCTACACAGAGGTGGACCCGGTGGAGGAAACTTCACCAATCAAGCCATTATAAGCAGCCAAGCAGAATCTTCATCAAATTAGCTAGATTAGAGTCATGGAATGGCCATAACAAAACAACCATTTTAGGAGTCGACGCTTACTAATAAGAGAAATTCAAAACCAAAAGAAAGGAGTCAAGGATCATGATGTAGGGGGAATAAAGGAAAGAACAAGGAGGTCGGAAAGGAAAATGGTACTACCTGCTAAGATTTACGTAGGTAATTCACTTATATCACGTATGTATTAATATTAACACCCTCACTTAATTGCAAGTGTGGGGTGGGGTGTTCTAATTCTTAGTAAATAAGTATGGAGTCAAGCAGACACTCGAACAAAAACAACCTCTTTTTAGGAGGCAACCCATGTTTAGTTTTGTTGTCCCTAGTGATTCAAGTATCAAGCTATAATCTCAATTGCATATATAAGATCTAAGAGAATATGTAAACACACACTTAAAGGTGTAGATCTATCGGCATGAAATTGGAAATTGGTCCGGATTACAGTTAGTCAAATACTATTTATACTCCTTGGAGTATTTTACATATTAAGCCCCTAATGTTTGTATTTAATACAAACGTCACTTGCAATGTTAACTTCTATTTCTATACAATATTAACTCCTAACAATCTCCCATTTTGTATTGAAATAGAGGTTGTTGCGTATTTTTAGCATTTGTGAAATCTCTAACAATCTTCTCCTTTGGATTATGCAGATATTCTTTTTTTGTCTGCATACTTTTGAAGCTTTTTGGGAATAAGACTTGAACAAAATCTTTTTAAATCTTCAGTTTTTGAATTGATGTCTTCAAAATATCTTCCCATATTGAAATATAGACTTTTCAATTTTAAGAATAGTCTTCACTTCAATGTCTTAATGAGAACTTGATCTTCAAAGTACACAATAACATCCTTTTTCTTCTATCTTCTATCTTGCACCAGTAACATAAAGCTTTTCAACCTTTGGTTGTATGGACGGTTTAGCATGTAGTGGTTTTCGGCATCTCGTAATCTTCAACATCTTCTTTCTGATCGTGAGCTTCTTGAATTCACATAAGTTTTGATTTTAGGAAGAATCTTTTGATCTCTCCCTAGAATGTAGCTCTTGATCTTCTATCTCTTCTTTCAATCTTGCACAAAAATTCTTTTCCCTAGAATGTAGCTCTTGATCTTCTATATCTTCTTTAAATCTTGCACAAAAATTCTTTTCTCTACTCCCCCTTGGCTTGACATGTATTAATCTTTTAAACGTATTCAACTTTTCTTTTCAATGACTTTCCCTTAATACTTGAATATTGTCTTCTCAAAATCAACTTAATAAATATTAACATTTTCTATTCCCCCTATATTCACAGATCTTCAGATTTTCTTCCTCTCACGTTTAGATAATTCTCCCCTTTATCTAAATTTCTCTCCCTCTCATGATGATCAGGATTCATCATGAACATCATGCACATTAAATCTACAGGCAACTTGATTTGACATGAATATATAACCATTTGTAAAATTGAAATCCTTCTCATGAAAGTCAGTTGAAAAATATGAAGTATTGAATGTGTCACTACAATGATAGAACAGTGAAAATTAACCGAGATCGCATAGATTTCTCGTTAACACAACAGTAAAAACTACGTGACCTACTTTTAGAACTGGCATAGCGTTGATTCTAGTAGGATTTCCATGTAATCATTGTGAATATCACATAAGATATCACTCCAAGATGTTGCGGTATCAATCCCAAAGACTTGATACTTGTGATATTTTTACAATGTGTCCTATAAAATGAAATTAATATTACAATAAGTTCTAGAATCTATAAGTGCATGAAAGAAGTCAGTGATAGGAGCAACTTGTCCTCCTTGTTCCAATATTAACAATCTCCAAATGAGATGTCAATAGAGATGTGCTAATTCTTCGTGTGAAGTTGAAAATTTCATCCTTTAAGAGATAATTTAGTAGCTGGGTGGGGTTGATGCATTGCATTATTGAGTTGATGATGTCTTCTTCAATACTAAATCTCAACAAATGAGAATCGGTAGCGTATGTGGCTACCCGGATTGATATTGTTTATTAAGGATCGTTCTTCTCTTTTGATCCTATCTCAGCCATAGCACTTTGAATATTTTTCAACTTCTCTCTCAAACTCTCTTTCCAAATTGATGTATGTATCATTGTTTAGATACATTTAGACACTTGTTATCAATTTTAAATTATATGAGCAATCATAGTGATTATCAATAGTAATGATTTTCAAGGAAGATTCTTTGAAAAGCATTGTCAACAAAGATTTGGTCAATCAAACTCGTCTACTGGGGCTACCGAGAGGTGTAAAAGCTTGTTTCATATGGTAAATGCAACCGTGATTTCTACGAAAGTGAGTTTAGGTTTTTTTTATTTGTTTTGTTTTATTATGATAACTCGAGTCTTTTTTTTTTGTGGTTGCATGTTGGAGAATTTTGTATCACAAGGAGAGCTGCTACTATTCCCCAACTTATACTATCCAGAGATCCAACTTGAGTTGTTTCAAACCAAGGAGTATTTGTTATTTCATATTTAACTTTATTTATGTTTTCCACTCTGTTAATTTTTATGTACGGTGGTGACAATGTATAGCTAAGTCTGGGCTGGTGAGTCAAAATATGAGCCTTAATCATTGTTTATGCTTCACTGATATCTATTAAAATTCTAAAATTGGACCAATCTTTTTCAAAATTCTTGTTTCACATACATGAGAGTAGTCAAACAGCATGAATTATAGGTTTCCTAGTTTTTTTTGGGACGTATTTGACTGTTAAATGATTGCATGACTTAGCATATTTATAGCCCATACAAAATTGAGAGCTTGAGCCTGACAAGTGTAATTTATTAACGTTGTTTTTATTTGTTGTGACTATGTCTAAGTGATCTATTCTATAACTTGTTACTAAATTCTTTTTGAAACCACCAAAATGAGGTATTTGGCCAACTGAGAAAGGCCATCTTTAATTTTAACCTTTTTGTTTTCGGTGTTTTCTTTGTTCGTTAAATAATCTTATTTTTAGATTATTTAATTTACCCTACCATTTATATTGGGCAGTGCTCAATTTTAGTACTTGATACCCTCGTAACCATATTGAGCCTTAACCATTTTTTTTGTTTGTCTAGCCAAATTTTAGTCTTTTCAATTCTAGCTTTTGTTTGGCCATAGCTTAAGTCTTATACTAGCTGGATATGACACATGGTTAATTCGTGTGTTTTTTTGTTTCAATCGAGTTAATAAATAAATGTTGTTGCTCAAATAACAAATTACAACTTTATAGTGGAGAAATTTTCTAGAAGAAGAAAATCATAGAAGAAAAAAATATAGAATAAAGAGCAATAAAAAAAGTATGCTCAAAAGAATAAATTTTGTGCCATCGGTCTTTATTGTTGGTATTTTTGACATTTATGTTTGTAGTTTTGTAAATCTTTAACCATTCCACTTTGAATGATGCTTAGTCAGGTTTTTGCTATCTTTTAGTCACTTTTTAAATATCTATTTTCCTACACTTACCCATAACCTAAACGTTACAATCCTAAATTTCTCTCGAAAGTCATAAGTTCTCTAGTGCTAGAGATTAAATCTAGATACAAGGTTATGGTAATAAAGCATATAATGACATTTGTGTGTTTACTAAATACTTTTACCCCTGAACACTTGAGCGAAGAGTGAAATACTTAGTGAAGATGCAAGGTCATGTGTAATTGAATAGATACTTGTTTTGGTTCCCAATATAGGTGTAGATGTCGTCTTATTCATGTGGGTAAAATTGCTTGAATGTGTGTGAATGAGAATGAAGTTGGTTGCTCTAGTTTGGAGTGATTTATGCGTGATGGTTTTCTTAGGGACAAACAAATAAAGTGTAGGGTATTTTGATGTTGGGTAAAATACATATGTTGACTTAGTTTGTTATATTATGTGTTTTAGGGCTACGGGAAGAAGAAATACACAGACTAGTGAAAAAATGGTAAAAATTAACAGCTCAGACTTACCTTCAGTTTTATATTCATATCTCATTTATACGATCTCAAATTAAAACGATATAAACGGTCACGAACACTAAACAAAAGGTTTACAATATATTATGGATGTACTACTTAATTGGGCCGTCAGTGTGCTACAAATGGGCCGAGAATATGTGGCTGACAAAAAGAAAAAAACACAACATACAATTATTTGGGCTTCTTATTACTCTTGGGCTGCCACTAAACAAAAGAGAAGTAAATATATATTATATCTATGTATTTTGTTTGGGCCACATGGCCCACATGTGTAAAGCCTAGAACATAACAAGGGAATCCATTTTAATGGATTAAGGGGGTGTTCGGCAACATATTTGCGAAGATTATAGGGGTTTGGGATTTTAGTTTTCATAATATTCAACCATCTAGCCCCGTTCACGTGTTAAAGGGTGTGTTTGGCGAAGCTAGCCGGAGCTGGACCTGGGGCTGATTAATTGATAATCTCAAGCACAAGCCATAAGCTACTTGAAAAAGCTTTTATTTTGGCGACTTATGGGGGATTATGTTTTTAATAATCCCCTCAAAATTTTAACAACCGAACGAGGCTAAAGAGTTGAGGATTATGAAAACTAGAATTCCAAACCCATATAATCTTTCATAAGCCCGTTGTCGAACATACCCAAAATCTCGAGGTGATTATTAAAAACATAATTCCTTATAAGCTTACAAAATAAAAGTCTTTTCAAAAAGCTTGTGACTTGGACTTGGTATTATCAACTAATAATCGGTGGCTAAAAAGGAAAGATAAGCACGAATACCAAGAAAAGCAATTGGATTACTATTGGGACTATTTATTCGGCATATATATGTGACAATGGAGGAGACGTAAGGAGATATTATTCATACGATAGGTTACGATCGAGAGCCATTAACAAAAAACGCATATTATTTTTCTACGTTGTCGTACAATGGAGCTTTAAGGAGGATAAAGGGGTGGTATATGCAATTAATATTGAAAAGGGAGGTTACAACTTTGATGAGATTAAATTGGGTTGTTACCACGCTATATAATGGTTAGCAAATATCTCATTGTTTTTGTTGTATTATAGTTTGTCCATTAGCTAAGTTTTATGTTTTCACTTACATAAGTTGAAACTTTGATTTATGGTTTGATTTATATGTATCCAGATATTTTAGTAATTATATATTTTATCGTGTTTTGTTTAATCGAAGATTCATGTGTTAAAGTTTCTGAATTTATGATCTATTGACTACGTTTGCATGGGTTAGATGATCATTCTACTTATGTGGCTTGAATCATGACTTTCTTGACCATTAAGGATTGTGATGGTGGTGGACCAAATCTTTTTTGTGATTGAACTTTAATGTGTGTAAATAATTGCATTCCATGAACATTGGTGAAGTTTCTTGATTGAATGACCGAGAAGATCAAGAAGAATAAGTCTTGCATGATACGAATTAAAAGAGTAGTTGTGAGGGTGATTAATGCTATGATCATTGTTTTAACGTTGTCATAATTATATGGTTAGTGAGTCGGACCAAGAGATCTAATCATATTAGGAATCGCTATTAGTGAATAATATACATTGCATTTCCATGAAATCAAGTACGAACAAGGGGTAACTGAATCAAAGTGGAAGTACTTCGTATTAATAGTTTTCATTCCAAACTCTTAGCTTTATCTTGTCTTTGAATGATTTTCTATTTAGTCTAATTAGTATTTTAAATATATACAACGTTTTTGGATTAAAACTCAAATTCCAGGTTTAATTGCTTTCTTTAGACTAATTAACAATTAAATCCTTTAGAACTAAATCATACTTGTTCTCCAAGTGTTCGACATCCCGGTCTTGCCAATACTATGATATAATCCGATTAGGTACACTTGCCTATTTATGTGAATCAGTAGTGTCGGCAATTCCAATTTGTAAATATAAAACCTGGTTTGATTTATGCACATCAATGCTAAAAGAAAACGATCTTCATATACTCTTTAATGAACGATGGACAAAAGCATATGTATAAACAAATTACAATCACTGTTATTAAAGGTAAAGTTGGATTTTTCATTGTTTATGGATACTGAAAAATACTATGCTATAATACGATTATGTACACTTGTCTATTTGTGTGAATCAGTAGTGTCGGCAATTGAAATTTATAAATATAAAACCTTGTCTGATTTATGCGCATTAATGCTAAAAGAAGAACACGGTCTTCATATACTCTTTAATGAACGATGGACAAAAGCATATGTATCAACAAATTACAAACACTGTTATTAAAGGTAAAGTTGGATTTTTCATTGTATATGGATACCGAAAAATAGTGGTGTTCAAAAAAACCGAAAAACCGACCTGCCCCGCATGAACCGAAACCGAAAAAACCGATACCCGTAAAACCCGTAACCCGAAAAACCCGAAAACTAGGGTACCCGCTAAACATGGGGCGGGTTCGGTTTTTAAAATTCGATATCCGTGGGTACCCGCCCCGCCCCGTATGCTTTTAACTTTATATATATATATATATATGTTAATATGAAATAACAAAATCATTAGAAAACTTAAATTTCTCAAAACTACCTAACTTACTTCTAGTAGCCCATACCGTTACCCCAATTCTTTTTTTGAGCTTCGATATCGAGAGTTCGCAAGCCTGCAACGATCGAGAGTTCAACACTGAAATCGATCAACAGTGCCAACTTTAATTATATCATTTTTTTGTTTCTACGAAGCTTTCATCGAAGATCTATTTGATTTCTGCTAGTGATTTATTCATTATTGTTGATTTATTTCTACCATTGTTTATTGTTTTATTATGAATCTAAATTTGTTGAAAACAACAAAAATGAAAAACAGTTCAATTTTAGGGTACCCGTTACCCGAACTGCGGATACCCGCCTCCCTTGGGGTACCCACACAACGGGTACCCGCTGTTTGCAGTTCGGTTTCGGTTCCTAAAACTAGGTACCCGCCCCGCAGTTACGGTTTGCAAAATGTCCACTACCCGCCCCGCCCCGTGAACACCCCTAGTTCTCGTAGCAAAATCTTTATATAAAAAAGTTCAGACGAGAACTATTTTTGTGAAAGAACTATTTGTAACACTATAAATGGCTTATTTTGGTAATTTATATATTTTCCTAACCGTGAATTGCGTATTATTGATTAGTTAGACTTGATTTTCCTAAAATACCTTTATTAATGAGTCTTTAAAGATCCATTAGAATGATTAGCTATTGATTTATTTTAATCAAATGTCAAGATTGGTTCTTGCAATTTTCGCATCAAAATTAGTTATTTTTTAAACTCTCCCAACTAGGCCTTAATTAACATCAACATATTTCAAACATATATTATTAAACAATGATAATATTATTTTTATTAAAAATAGTTACCCAAATAAAATACACAAGCCTTCTAGTAAAGGCCTAAGCTAGCATGAGTGCTTTGATGAGCAGCTAGCTGAACGAATAATTTAATCACAGTGCCTACTTGCCCCAAAGCACCCTGGAGTAGCTTTAAGTCACTGTCACAAGCAACCAATATCATATCGTCATCTTCATCTTTATATTTGAGGTTAAAGCTTCCTCGCTTGAGCTGAAACCGTGTTGCAACTAGCTCCTCCAACTTCACCAATCCATCCAAAAGGCTAAATGGAAACCTTATAATATGATTTCCATAAGTTGCCTTAATGGTCACCGTTTCCACTATGTTTGGTGCTTTAGTTTTTATAAACACCCCTGTGATGGCTGTTTCGGGATCTACAAATTCACCAGACAAATTTGGTTGTTCGAGCCGGGGAAGTACATGAGTGAAAGTATGCTTATCATTATTAGTTAGAATAGCAGGATCATTAGCTATATTTGTTGTACCAAGTACCGGTTCATTGGAAGCCCCAAAAACCACAGAAGGTGCTCCTACAAAAGTATTGACGACCTCATTTGTTTGATTGGACTTTATAATGGGATCATCACCCTTATCAGGACCATTCTTGTATGGCCACCTTGGTATACCGAAATTCCTACAAATGCGCTTCAACGTAGATCTGCTAACTACATATATACCACGTACATACAAAGTGAATATGAGAATATATATATAATGTAAAAGGAATGCACTAAAATATGTATAACAGATAAGCTATGAACTCACCATTAAGGATCGATGCAGCTTCGTCCATAGTCTTCCCATAATGTTTCCTTATTTCCTCTAAACTAATCAACTTTTCGGATCTCTTTGTTTTTCTACTTATTTCCTTATCATTATAATTTCTTTTTGTTCCCCTTGGATCAATGTCAACATCTTTAACCCCTTTCTCCAAATAAGGAACAACATTGTGACTTGTTTCCTCGGCAATAGAGTTTGATGGTTCATTTTCCACATTATCCTCTTTTATATTTTCCAACTTTGCTGTTACCTCCCCATTTTCAATCAATAAGGTTATAGGAGAAGGTGCAGGCTCAAGGTCCCAATTTAATGGAACTCTTCCAATGACTTGGGGAGGCGACATAGTATCTAATCGTGTCCAAGAAGCATTATCAATCTTCTGCTCCACTATTTCTATCAACCTTCGTATGCCTGATTTGGTTCCGTAATGTGTTGGCACAAAAATCTCTAGAACATATTCAACATCCATTTCAAGACTCTTCACATAGATTGCTAAACAACTAGTTATCCCACTCTTGCGGGCAATGTGAACCAAAGGGTAATCATCTTCATCTAGTTCTGTTACATCTCCACAAAAACATGTACTACAAGATGACAATGCTCTCCCAACAACTCCCCGAGATTTTTCCAAGTGCTGCTCTCTACAGGCTTCATGGAATTCCCACATGCTCAAGTCTCGGACGTAGAATGGTAAATCAGCAGTGGACATGCATACTTTCCGTATACATCTTCTATTGAAGTTACCACAACTCTGCTCTAGATTTCCAGCATTAGCCACATAGCTACTACAGCCAGATAGAGCCCACGTCTGTGCTAGGGGTAAATTTTGAATGTCACAAACCGTCTTCAAAGCCTTGAAGATTTGATCTAGGTCATGTTGTCTTCTTTCATCTGCAATCTGTCTAAAATTTAAAAGATACCCACAAGAATGGCATATACATACATAGATCTATCATATAGATTGTGTTCAAAAGGAAAGTTAAAGAGAGACGGAGGAGACTCAACTAGATACAAACACGTGGAAAGAGTAATTAAAGTGCATTGTGGACATTTAATCATGAATCTCACCACCGAACTAACTCCCACCCCATAAGTCTCTCTCTTCCATAAATCCTTTTATCAACCCTAAAATCTAAATGATGAATCTGATCGTATGTATCCACCATCGAACAGCTCCTACATAACTCCTCTTCCATTACCGCCGGTATGTAATCGTCGGTCGTTGTTCTTCATTCCTGCCGCTGGTTTCTGGTCCATCTTAAGAAAAAGTAAGAAATCGCAACCCCCTCCTCCCGCCCTCTTCCCGTCCGCCACACTGCTCCATCCCCCGAAAGATTACTCCAGATCTGTTTTTAATAGATACCTTCACCGACTTTCATTCTTCATCCTTTCTGCCGATGTGTAATATATCGTTAGTTCCTTCACCGGTGTGGTCCCTCTCAAGAGATGGTATGACAAGGAAAATCCCCTCCGCCCTCTATCTTTTCGTCCGCCCAGTGCTCGATCACTCGCAAGGTAACTCCAGATTTGTTCTTCAATCGGTGGAATATAATGTGCCTTTCCCGTGGACGTATATTCATTTTTTCAACTTTGATTCGAAGTTATTTAATTTTTCTTAGCAATTTTATATAAATATCATCTGTCGTACTAGTTTTACAGTCATCATGATTTGTGAATAAAAAAAACTTTGTGTATCAAATCTTTTTATGTATAATTGTTCATGTGCTTCAATTTCTGAAACCTGCACTAGAATTGACTGCTACACTATAAGAAACCAGGGTTTTAGGGGCAATAATCAGTTGTGTCGTCACTATTACCCTATGTCACCCCTAATTCCATGTCGTATGGGACTTTAGGAATTTTTTAAATTAAAGTGTTGGAAAACAGTAATTACGATCACCATATTTTTTGCCAAAAGTGTAATCGGTTACAAGATTTTAAAATTTTCTTGTATCTAATTTGCCCGTGATTCTATTTGATTCCCAAATATTCAACGGTTGTAAATTTTGACTGTGTTGTTGACTTTTCATCAAGATCAAACTCAACCCATCATATACACATACCAACCACTCATGCACATGCACCAACAACTAAGCATCATCCAATCTCACCCAGTCATCAGGCCCGGCCATATGGAGGTTCAACATGTTCCTTGGAACAGGGCCCAATCATTAGTAGGGGCCCCATATTTTTGTTCATTGCAATAGAGGCCCAAATAGCTTTTTAGGTTAATCATCTACCGTCATCAACCATCGGGAC